>QLOD02149313.1:0-15619 GCA_003260245.2 Sideroxylon spinosum | reverse complement strand
TCCTACTAGGATTATTTGACAGTCTCTATTAAATACAAGTTGAAGAAAGTTGGAAATTTTTAGTATGAAAAAGGTTGAAATTTTTTGGTGTGAGGAAAGTTGAAAAAAATAAAAAAAATTAGAGGTTTTGGGTCAAATTTTGCACTCCAAACCTGCACTTTAGGAGGCCGTTTGGCACTACTAATAATCTCCAAAAAAATGTAATTTTGCATTACGGACTATGCATGGTATTTTAATGGTTAGTTGGGAGTTTGGTGAAAATTTGTAAAAGTTAGAGAAATTGGGTAGAAGTTAAAGAAAATTGGGAAAAATTGGTGAAAGTTTTGAGTTTTTTAATTTCTTTTTCCTTGGTAAGCTAAAACGTTCCCTATTACACATCTAGTTTCTGTCTTGGTTCACTACTCTTTCTAGCGATAAGCTTGAATAAACGACCGAGCAGATGCAAATTGCACAGCCATTGGATGTATATTTCTCATGGGGTTAACTTTAAATACTATGCTTTTAGAGAGTGATATAAAAAAGGTGAAAATTTGTGGAAGTAAAAAATTCACTGATTATGTTCATAATATTATTTGATTTTTAATTTTATACCAGACACATTCTCAGGTTAAACTAAATTATAGTTTATTGGCACAAACACTAAGGACGAGTGGCGCCACCCGAATATGTTATTGGCTCTATTCAGTCCCAGTTCACAAGTAGTCCCCGTTCACAACAATAAAAGGTATAAATAGAGGTTTAATTCTAACCATAAATATTATCTAATAATAAATTCGGTTCATTGATTACTATTTTTGGTAACTTAGTTACAAGTGATAAACATACGTGATATTTAGACATTCTTTATAGACACATCTCATCCTTCCTCCCACACACATTAAATACTGAGTGATGAGTATTTAATGCAAAGTAAACCGTCATATACATTGTTTTTCCAATTATTTTGATAATTGTTTATTCACCTTATCTTACTATAAATACAATACTTAGTATCAAAAATCACGTATGCTTACTGTTATCAACTGAACACTTGTATTTTGCTGATTACGCTCTTGAACCTTTTTCTAACTTTATCAGTGGAGAATTTTTGATCGGAGACTCTCTTCAATCGGTTTCTTTGATTTTCCTTTCCTTTCCTTTTCAAGCTCTTTTCGGATCTGTTCGGTTGTCGTGGTGATTACGCAGTAATGTCTTTTATCTTCGCATATATTTGATTGACAATTATTCCATATGACTATGACCCCCTTTAAAAGAGTCAAAAAAAAAAAAAAAAGTTCATTTTTGTTTTCTTTCCATATTTATTTTCTTTTGGTTTTCGGAGTGGTAAACTAATGCATAAGCTTGCAGGAAGAAAAACACATCACAGATTGGAATTGATGGTGAATCACAATGGAAAATTTTCTACATGGGATGCATCAACCTGAATTTGGCTGTGTTCTATTGTGGCAGTCTGTGTGCGTTTGTGTCTATGTTGCTGTATATTTTTTTAGCTAAGATATTGATTGATTGATGTGAAACCCAGTTACTGATCTCTTCTGGATAAATAATGAAAATGAAAAAGCTAGGCTAGTAAATTAATAAGTATTTTGTCTTGGTATAGATATGTCAAAAAAGGAGCCTCAATTATATTTAATTCCGTCTAGAAAATGACCACCACTCTTCTCATGTTTGTCCCCTTCAAGTAAAGCACACCCACCATTCTCTCTCTCTCTCTCTCTCTCTCTTTCCTCTTCAGATATTACTAAGCAACATAAAGAACAAGAAATGGTCTCTTGAAGTTTACATTACATTCATGGAGATCAATATAATCATGCAATCTTAACGATGCAATCAATCTTTCTTTCGTGTGAAAATAATAAATGAAATATATATTTGTAATTACTTTTACGCCGATGGAACAATTAGGTTATGGGGCAGTTTGGTGACAAAAATTTTAACAAAAAATTATCAACTTTTGATTTTTAAGTGTTTGGTAAACCATCAACTTTTGTCACTTCTATGCTTTGTTACAATAACTTTTTCACTCAAAAGTTACCAAAAATTCTTAAAAATTATTAAAAGTTACTAAAAGTTATCAAAAGTTTTTTAAAAAAGCCAAAAGTTACAATTTTTTTTTTTACTAAATACCCAAAAGTTGTAAAAAGTTGCTAAAAATTGTTACTTGTTTTGCCAAACACATCATAAATTATAATTAGTAACTTTTGACAAAAAAAATACCAAAAATTGCTAAAAGTTGTGCCTCCAAATACCCTTATATTTCAAACATGATTTTGTGAAAGGGGAAAAAATAAAAGAAAAAGTAGTAGAAATGAGAAATGAATAAATCAAATTTATTTTATACTAGAAATTACCTGTGCCTAAAGGCACAGAAATATAATTTCTTGTGTAAATAGTTCAAATTAAAATTTTTAAAGTAAACCTACATAAAAACTATAAAACTAACTTATAGAAGTAAAAATCACTATTTAAAAGATATCAATATAGTAACAGAAAAATAACTAAAGTGGAAAGAAAAATAACAATAACTTTGCCCATTGAGCAAATTTAACATCTAAAAATAATCCATATTCAAAAATTTAAAATTTCAGTATTAAACATATTAAAATTGAAAATGTAAGTAATAAAAAAAAAAAACTCTCAAACGGTTCCACAAATATAATTTGGTGTAAAAGAGAGCGTTTAAAGCTAAAAACAACTCAAAAAAATTCAAAAAAAAATTTTAAAAGTTTTCATTTTTTTTTGTACAAATATCAGGCCAACTTTTAAAAAATTTGGCAAAATTCGTTAGAACATAGCAAAATTTTAATTGAGAATTTAAAAATTTTTGGGATTTTATAAAACTTTTTAGTACAAATATCAGTCTAATTTTTTAAAAAATTTACCAAAATTCGTTGGAAATAAAAATAGTCCCAAATAAAAGTAAACACATTAAAAAGGAAAATAATCCTGGTGATTGAACAAATTCAACGATAAAATTATTCCAAATTCAAAATTTTTAACAAATTCAAAGAATCTGAAAATGTAAGTATTTTAGTTTAAGTATTAAACACATTAAAATTGAAATCGTAAGAAAAAAAACTTTAAAAATGTACAAAAATATTAATTTGACATGTAAAAAAGGGACGTTTAAAGCTCAAAAAATTTCAAAAAATTCAAAAGCTTCCACCTTTTTCATATAAATATTAATCCATATTTTTAAAGAATCTACCAAAAGACTAATATTTGTACCAAAATTTTTTATAAAACTCCAAAAGTTTTCAAAATTCTCAATTAAAATTTTTACCATGTATCACTTTTATAAATCAAATACAAACACTCAACCATCATTTTAAAATAATTTACTTTTCTTAACTTTTAATTTTTTTAACATTTTAAAATTTCAAACTTTTTATACACACACACAAACAAAAACAAAAACACTTCTCCAACAGCCCTCCCCAACGCTCCTTTTTGTCTCCCTCTTTACAAAACTCTTATCAAGCATTGCTCTATATTGGATAAATATTTCAAATTTCAAAATTTGAAAAAGATGTTAATGACGTGATTGATGACAGGGATAAATGTCAAATCAAATGATGTGTTTTATTATATAGATTTTTGATTGAGTTAAAAAATATGAGATTAAAATAAATAAACTATTAAAAAATTCACCTCGAAAAATATATCAAAGAAATACATCAACTTATGATTTTATTTTTCTTTTCCTTTTAGATTTCATATTCCAAACATAGTATTAAGAGGTCGTCTAGAGTTCAAAAAATTAGAATAAAATGTTATTAGTGTTTCTTTTTTTTAAACTTAAATCATAAAAAATAGAAATAAATAATTCCGTTTGAATGAATTGGGTAAGATTTTTCTATCAAATTTTTTTTTTTGAAAATTTGTTAAAATATTATTGGGATTTGTAGAAATATTATTGGAATTTGTAAAAATTTTAAAGGATTTGTAGAGATTTGTTAAAAATTGTAAAGCTATATAAATTTATAGAAACTTATAGAAATTCATGTAATCCGAGGGAGTTACAGAGAACTATAGGGATTTTTTAAATTTTTGGCATTTTCGGAGCTCCAAACGCACGCTGAGATGATTGATTAGTTGATTAAATTGTAATTTAGATATTGATGACGACTACTAACTCGATTTTTCAATTTTGTATGGTGCAATCTTGTAATAATAATTAATAATTATAAAATGCTATGATTAAGTAATGCCATTAATTTGATGCAAGCAATTCGGGAGCACGTAATTACCAAAAAAATGGATAAATTATAGTTTATATTTTTAAGCTTTTGATAAATTTTATTTTAGAGTTTAACTTTTTAATTATAATAAATTAGAGTCCTCAAGTTTTAGTTTATTACAATATAATCTTCAATTAACAAATTTCTTGTTAAATTAACTATGTGACTAGACTGTTTGAATATTTGATCAGAGATGTTCTAACAAAAATTACACGTTGCGAGAAATTAAAATTTTAGATAGGATTTGGTTTGTATTTTTATTTTTTGTTTTATATTTTTGTTTTATATGTTGAAAATTTCAAAATAAGAAAATAAATAAAACTATATTTGATTAAATATTTTTTATTTTTTGTATTTTATTTTTTGTATTTTAGCTTAAAAAATCTCAAAACGATTTTTTCAAAAATAGATTTTAAAAAAACAAATGACTAAATGCGTTTTAAACTATTTTTTTTATTTTTAAAAACATAAAATAGAAAATAAATTCAAAATATGCATATTAAATAACATCTTAAATTTTTAATTATTATAACTAAAATACAAAATCATAGAATAAAATTTGACACAAAATTCAGAGATGCAAACTGGAATTCACCCGAGAAAAATGGGGTTCGGAGAGGTTTACATTATTTTCGATATTAGTTATATAATATCAGAATTGTGACCTGTCTAATTAAAATTAGATAACTCTGAATAAAAATAAATTTAAAACTTATAAAAAGTTATAAACATTTATATTTTCTTTTAATTAAGTATCTATCAATTTTATATCAACTCTTTAACGTTATTGTCTTTTTTTTGTTAATTTTTTTTTTTTTCAAAATCTCCCTAATCGAATGATTTACACTTCGCCTTTCCGTACTTTGAAAAGCTTAAGGGCGCAATCTAGCTAACGATTCATTAGCCTCGGTGTAGGGACCGCTGCGAGCGACTTGACTTATATTTACGAGTTTTTGAACATACAAATCAAACTCCTTATTGATCCAAATGATCGCTGAACTGAGAAGCTAACGTACGCAAAAGATTTAGGCTTTTGGCATTTTTTAGTGGCCAGTTATTAGTTTTTTAATTTTTTTTAAAATTATTAAACTTACTTTTTACATTTTAATAATTTTTTAAATCTTTAAGGGTAAAAATGTCAACTTAAAAAAAGTTAAAAAGTTAGTTACTAAAAAGTTAGTTTTTTTTTCCTTCCCAAACACAAAAAACCTAGTTTTTTAGTAGTCAGCTAATAATCAACTACAAAAAAATTAATTTTTTTTTCTTCCGAAACTATACCTTAAGACACATTCATGGGCATACTTTTTTAAATTAAAAAATGCTATTCAAGTTGGATACAAAATACAATAAAATGCATTCATAATTCATGTGATCTTGATATTATTATAATTAGACTATATTTTTAATGAATTTATTATCTAAAAAAATCATATCCATAAATTTACCACACTAATTTTTGTTAGTAAAATCTTTTGTGGTATAACATTTAGGGAAAAATTCAAAAAAACCCCTGTACTAAGACACGAACATCAAATAGACACCTGTACTTTGATAACGTTAATCAAATAGACACTTGCTGTTCCCTTTCGTCAAATTGATAGTTACGGACGCTGAGCTGGACTTAACGGGATACGCTAAGCATACGACATGGCAAGAATTGGTCACGTGAGACGCATGTGAGGGAAATATATTACAAGGTCACAACCATTTCATCTCATCTCCCACTCATCGGCCCCACTCATCCGCGAGTAGGGTTCCAATCCCACTATGAATAACAGTGCTTGCACCGATGGTCGCTCCAACTCTCAAAGCTCTCAAAATTTTATGGAAAAACTGTGCATCCTTTATGGAAACCTGAAGGCTATTCACACTTCTTGGACCGATTCCAATCCAGGTAGAAGGTTCTTTACCTGCACAAGATGTGACAACAAAGACTTTGGGGATTGGGTGGATCCCTCCATGTGCAAAAGGCCTGTTCAAATCATTCCTGGGTTGCTGAGGAAGGTTAACAACTTGGAGACTGAGATTACTAAACTGAAGGCTAAAGAGTTGAAGATGAAGATGTACCTTGCTATAACTTGGGCTATTTTTGCAGCAGTGGTGGTTAGGAAGAAATGGTTTTGATTATTAGATCCCTAGGTTAAAAATTCCGCTTGGCTAAGTGTGTGTGGAACATGGTGGTGGTGTGTTGTCAAGTAGATGTAAATGCTTGATTGATTTTTGTGCTTTCATGGTTGTAATAGGTTTAGACTATGTAATGTTATAATGTTATGAATGAAAATGGGGAGATTGATGTTTTCAGGAATCTCCTTGAGTTGCTGCTACTTTTTTCGTTATTTATTTATTTAGTTAAAAAGTCATTGCATACAAATCACTTATTAATTGAGATAGATGGTTCTTTTTAAGTTGCATTTATTATTTCCAATTTTTGATTTTTTCCTATAAAAATATTTCTCATTAAAAATTCAAATTAAATTTTTAGAAGAAATATATTATAATTTGTTTGATAAATCTTAATTTTGGTTAAAAATTAATTTTTTGATACTTATTTTGTAATTTGTTTACATGATTGTTGAAAAAAAAAATTAATTTTTCTTTTTTTTTTAAATTTAAGATTACTGAGAAAAGTAAATAGAGATACACTAATATAATTTACATTTATTTTTTTATTTTTAAAACGAAATGAAAATCAATTCTATTTTATTTCGAACTTAATCAAATAAAAAATAAATTCACTGCATATTGCCAAACTAGGAAACAATAACATCAATTCACGACAGCAACTCAGATTCCATCAAACCAATACAAAAAGGCATGAAAGCCAACAGAGTTCAAAGGTTTTACATGTCAGATTTCATCAAACCATTACAAAAGGCATGAAAGCCAACATACAAATGTCATAAGAGAGTCTACCATTCACCACCAAACATTACAAAAATAGTAAAATTACAAAAATAGATCCTTGAATTATAATATCCGATTCGAGGCAAGCATTGAAGAGAGTCTGCCATTCACCACCAAACATTAAATAGAGTTCATAGTATGTTTTCCTCCACGAACTTCACTACGAAATCGAACATTTTTTCCCCCTCATAAAGGTCCTACTAGCCTGCAAATATCAAACCAAACATATGAATTCATGTGCATGGAATAAATAACTTATACACACAAACGGAACATGGCACACTTACAGATTCTGTTGGAGTACTTTCAAATGTCACCCCACTCCCCTCCCCCTAAAATTGAACAAATACAGCAAGTTATATTAGGTGAGACTTAAATATGGAAGGTATAGCACAAAGGTATAGCCAAACTCTTACATTCAATGATGGTCCACCTATTGCCTTGCTTGCTCCACCAATTGTAGTTGATGCTCCAGCTAATGCATTTGCCTCTCCATTTGATGGTCTACCTACTGCATTCGATCCCTGCTTGCATCCTCTCTTGTTATGCCCTATTCTTTTACAAACACTGCAGGTCATCTTGCTTCTTGTTTAACCTCGTTTGTTTTGGGTTAGGAACATCTTCGTATGGTTCTCTCCTTCTCACTTTCTTAGGCCTACCAACCTTCCTTTCACATCAGGTGGTAGCAAGATTTTATCCCCACTTTTAGGCCACATATCTCTCCCATTCATTGGACCGAGTACATTACTATAAATTTGGAGGTATGTCTACACACTGTAGCAGCTATCAACATAGTCCACTGGGCCTTTGTCCAACTTGTTGCATGCAGCAATGGCATGAACACGTGGTAGCCTAGACAACTCCTATCTCTTACACCCATATGTCTTGTTCTTCAAATCTACTCTGTACTGTTCATTTGATCCCTCCACCTGGAATTGTTCATTCCCAAAGTACCTTGGTATCTACCCCTTATCTTCCCTCAACTTGTCTAGTCTCTTCTTAATCTTAGGGCATATTTTATCATTGTACCTAAGTATTGCATTTCTTCTTTTCTGTGTGGACTCCATAGGTATATTCTCATGCTCTCCAACATTGAAATTATAGGTTTGTCCCTACTTGGTAGGTTGGCGGCATTGAAACTTTCACAAAGGTTATTGAGGAGAATATCACATTTATGGAAAAGTGTCAAAGTGAATCCTACTCCAGTTGATTGGAGGCCTAGCATTGAGCCACTAAAAAGCATTGATATCAACACTTTTTATCTCTTCCATGAACCTTATGAAGACTGGAACAGTTGTAGCCTTTGCTGCCTTCCATAGCAGGTCTTTTAACACTAACCCTTTGAACTCACATTTGAAGTTATTGTATATGTGTCTGACACATAACCTATGGCTTGAATTTGGGAACAACTCTCCCATTGCATTAAGCAACCCTTTTTGTTTATCTATCATGAAAGTGTACCTGTGTATGTTTTGTCCATTAAGATCATCCTTTAACAAATCAAGGAACCATAACCAAGTTTTCTTCTTCTCCTTTCCAACCGCTGCATATGCAAAAGGGTACATACAATTATTTACATCTATCCCCACAGCAGTTAATAATATCCCACCCTGTGGTCCTTTTAGATAGCAGCCATCCAAGCTAATCACTGGCCTGCATCCATTAAGAAATCCCTTCTTCAATGACCCCAAACATATGTAAAGACTCTTAAATTTGACTTCATTCTCATATCCAGGAACTGGCTTCCATTCAACCTTCACTGTGGTCCCAATATTGGTGGTCCTGACCTCCTCAAGGTATCCAAATAGATCCTTAAATTGTTGTGTTGCATCACCCTCAAGCATGGCCAGGGATCTCTTTTTTGCTCAAAATACCTTCTGTCTATCCACTTGCACTGTGTTTTCAGACTCAATGGTTTCAACTAGGGATTGAATAGGCCATGTACGATTTTTGCATAATCTTTCAAAATACCTCTTAATTATCCACTTCGTACTAACTCAAGGCACATGGTATAATCTAATGCAGGTATGCCTAGGTTCAAAACTCTTAATCCTATACAATCCATCAGCCTTAACAAAGGATGCATAGATATACCATGGTCAGTTCTTTTTACTATACATATAGCACTCACTTTAGCTCTGTCATTTTTAGTAAATATGACTTTTTTTCCCATGGTTAATAGAATGCTCTTTAACTGTATCTCTAAAAATCGCATGTGTTTTAAATTCCATGCCTACAGAGAAAATAGGGTTCAACATTTCAGTTTTCTCATTAAAGATGGGTATTTCTTCTCGTTCACCCTATAACCACCATCAGTATCTGAACTACTACTACTGTCCAACTCATCAGTGTTATCAGTATGATCATCTAAATCCGCTAACCTATGCTCTCCCCTAAGTGCATCGCTATGACTTAACCCAGCAAATTCTCTATCTGTGTCCATATTATTGTCAAATAGTGCATCATTTGCCTCAAGATCACCATCACTCTCATCATGCTCTTCATCTTGTTCAATTTTTACACCAAGCAATTCTGTCACCTTGCCCTTACCTTTAGTATTGCTTATCCCTTCTTTAGTTTTGGTTGCATTTTCATTACTCTTGGTCAGCCTAACTATATCACTTCCAACTTGGCTACTTTGAGTGGGCATATAATCTTCAATATTGTACACTGCATACACATCCATCACTTCATTACTCTTAGTTAGAACACATTCTTAATACATCATTATCACTCTTAATTAGTGTAAGCCCTCCATTAGTCTTGAAGTAGTAATCATTGCTAAAAGTTGTCCCAAGACCTATAGCCATGTGACAAAGTTCAATAATTCCTATCTCATTCTCATGGCAGTAGTCAATAAATCTAGAGCTACCACCAACATAGTTAGAACCCTCAACCCTACCACCCAAATGCATTTTGATTATGAAGTGCCCTAGATTGCAATCTACATTATTCATACAACCCACACCATGCAAAGCAACTTAACAATCACATTATGATTAAACTAATGCATAACCTAATACTAGTACTAAAATAATGGAAAATGAAAATGAGAAAATCAATCCTTATCAAAGAAAATATAAGAAACCCTACAAATTTGCATTAAACAATGACAGAATCCATACAAAATTTCAATAAAGATTGAAATTATCCAACAGAAAAGATGGTTACACTATTTTCGAGCATTAATTAAACAAAACACTTTTGGCTTTGTTAGTGTAGGACCACCATTGATGAGCAAAAAAATTACTCACTATACGTAGGTGGACGACCACCATTGTCTCTCACGCTCCAACCCATCTTGATTTTTTAGCCAGTAATGACTTCTTAATCTCGTATTTTGTAGTTGATTAGTCGTAATATCTGAAATGGCTCAACGATTGGAACCCTACTCGTGGATGAGTGGGAGATGAGATGAAATGGTTGTGACCGTGTGACATATTTCTCTTATATGCGTCTCACGTGACCAATTCTTGCCATGTCATATGCTCATCGTATACCGTTAAGTCCAGCTCAGCGTCCGTGGCTATCAATTTGACGAAGGGGAACGGTAGGTGTCTATTTGATTACCGTCATCAAAGTACGGGTATCCATTTGATATTTAGTTAAGTACAGGTGTCTATTTGATGTTCGGGTCATAGTACTGGGGTTTTTTTGAATTTTTCCCTAATATTTATATAACAAACTTGATGTGATGATTATCGTATGCGACTTCACAAGTAGCTTGGGGTTGTTTGAATTGTAGTAGCATCGACGTCCGTGAGTTGTCCAACATGGTTCGACTGTGGGGTAAGAGTGTTTCAAAAGTTATTGATCTTTTTAAATTTAGAATTTTTTTAAAAATTTTTTAAATTTAAACTTCAAACCTTATTACATTTTTTTTTCTATTTAATCCATATATACAAAATTGGGTCACTTGATATGACGGTTGTCCTACGTGGCTTGGGGGTATTTGATTTGTAGTGGCTTTGGCGCCCACGGGTTATCCAACGTGGCTCGACTGTGAGGTGGGGGTGTTTTAAGAGTGTATTGATCTTTTTAAATTTTGAATTTTCTTTTCAAATTTTAAAATTTAAAATTCAAACCTTATTATATTTTTTATATTTAAAATAAATAGAAAATTAATTATTATTATTTTTTTACATTTTGTCATACATCATTAATGCTTCACCACTATTAGATTAACAACCGTTAATCCACAACAAACTCAAATTAATGAACATGGATTAACAGTCCTAACTGTCCTAACGTTTCCTTTTTATCTATATCTATATAATAAAACATAATAGTTTTTGAAAATGTCTCTTTTACAGATTAAGATCCAATGGCTGAGATTGAATTTTATTTTTGAATGAATGGCTGAGATCTTTTAGAAACTAAAACTTCTCCCAAAACTTTTGTTTGTTTGTCCAAAATCATCAAAATATTATAATTTCACTTTTCCTTTTACTTATAAAAGCATTAGAATTGTGATATATGATTTTATTAAAAGTAAAAAACTCATGGATTTTGAAAAGAGGATCCACTTTCTTGGATTTTGAAAAGGAATTCATTTGCTTATGAGTTCCAAGAGGGACCCACTTGTAATATAATTGTTAAATTTATATATTTCAATTATATTAGTAATTAAATTAATAATATAAATAAAAATTGAATTGAATTAAGAAACACAAAAAAAAAAATTTTGAATAATAATTAAGTTATTTTTCTTATAACAACAATTCTTGATATTTTTAAAATTCATAAAAGTAGAAAAAAATATCGGATATTAATTAAGCTTGAGAATAGTTATTTTTTTAAATTCTAAATTAAAATTAGTCATATTGACTATATTTATTTTATTTTTATAATAAACACGACACAATTCAAAAATGCCCTTGTAAACTAAAATCCAAAGGCTAAAATTGGGTTTTATTTTTCAACGATTGTTGAGATTTTTTAATATCTAAAACTTTCTATCAAACTCCTGGTAAGTCTTTGGGACACGTAATATTCTTATAGACCATTGAATGATAATATATAAAGAATTGTATTAAGAAAGATAAAATTTTTATTTCTCGGTAGGGTAAAGAAAAAGAGAAGGCATATAAATGCGTACATATCTAATTTTAATTGAAGAGTGTCATGGGCACGAGTTATTTGCTAGTTATCTACAAATGACATGTGTATTTATATAATAATATAATTTATTGATTTGACATTTGTAAATTTTTAATTGTTAGATTTGATTAATGATCAGAATTACTTATTTCCCAGATATTTTTTGAATTTTGAATTAATATTTTAAAAAATTTGATGATATTTTAAAAAAATAATAAAATTGTAGCCATTTATTAAATAATGTATGGATACCTATTAGACAAAGTCAACTAATATTTAAACTTTAATTTTCTTTAAAATTTTATTAAAAACCAACATTTAAATTAAAATTTCATTGTTAATGTGCTTAAAACTTAAATTTTAAATACACTAGATATTACCCATACTTAAAGGTATAGAATATAATTTGATCTATAAATGCCTCAAATGTAAATTTATTTTATAAATTTACATGAAAAACTTAAAAATAACCCTTAAAAATAAAAATCACTAATCAAAAGAGACTAATGTATTTATACAGTATTTAATAAAGATGTAAAGTTTTATTATTTAGTACAAATATTATCACATTTTTAAAATATTAATTTGAAAACTTTTATAAAAAGTTCAACAATTAAAATATTCCAAATTCAAAATTTTTAACTTAATTATTATGTTGATGATATAAAACGTGTAAAAGTGTATGTATTTAAACTTTTAAGTTTAATGTTAAGGAATACTTTAATTTTTTAAATTTAAGAAATTAAAGTATAAATTCAATTTTAATATTTAATTTAATATTTTTTCTTACCTTTAACCACGGGTAATATCTAATTACCGTTTGTGCCATGGCTCTTGCTTGTAGCCAAATAAGGAACTTTTTTTTATTTAAGAGAAAACGTTTCGCACACGGCATTTTCCTAGTTTGATCAGGCCACATGAAACTCAGTTTTCCACATATTAAGGATGAGCTTCGTGCACTGAATAACTCAAAAAAAACCTCCAAAAATTATTAAAATTTTTTAACACATTTTATATTGTTTGTGCTTCGTAAAAATTTCCATAAATTTACATATATATTTATACATCCCAACAAAATTTTAGAAATTCTAATAAAATTTTTCACGAACCCAAATAACAATTCCACAAACTCCAATAACTTTTCTACAAATTTCAAAAATTTTTCAACAACTTTCAAAACATTTGACAAATAACCGTTGGAATGGACCCGAAAATCCGTCAGAATGGTTTTTTTCTCCAATATTCTAACGCCAAAATCAAAAAGTTCAACAACTTTAAAAAAAAAGTTTTGACATAAATATGTCGGATCAGACCTAAAAATCCGTTTGAACAGTTTCTCTTTTGAGCATTTTACGTGGAAGTTTAAAAGTTACACTATTAATCTTTTAAAAACGTGATTTGATTGCTGCGTACTAAACGTTCAAAAATTACTCAAATTGTATTTTTTTATTTTTTTCGTTATTTTTTGACACTCCAAACGCACCTTAAGGTCACTTTAATTCTTTTCAAACTAAAAGACGACAACAATCCATCATATTTAATATATATATATCTATAAAACAAAACATAACCGTCAACATGACGGTGATGTACGTGGTAGCAAAAAAGAAGAGAGGGGAGCAGAGGACTGAGAGAGAGAGAGGGAGAGAGAGAGAGAGAGAGAGAGTAGGGGGTTGGTGAGCCTCGACTAACCATGCCTTGCACAGGTTACCAAGCTAGTATATATATATATATATATATAATGACATGGTTGTGTCTACTCAATTTAGGATTGAATTCAAGTCAATCTCTTTATGAGGTGTTTGAAATTGTAAAAATTAGTATAAATTTATAAAAATTGTAACTATGTAATTCATACAAGAAATAAAAAATTTAAATTTTATAAAAATTTGTAAAATTTTGTGGAGTTTTATAGAATTTGTAAAATTTTGTGGAGTTTTATAGAGTTTCAAATGAGCTAATAATAATAATAATAATAATAATAATAATAATAATAATAATAATAATAATAATAATAATATTGTTATTATGAACGTGGAACAAAAATATTATTCTATAAAAATGTTTGGACTTTTGAAAAAGTTAAAAAAAATCAATAATTATTGATAAAGTGATATAAAAATGACATCCGATAAAATTTGATATGAGGAAGTTAAAATTTTTTATAATTTTTTGGAGTTTTTTGAAAAAAATTGAGATGACAAACAGAGTTTGTCAAATAAAGAAGGATAAATTACACTTTAACTCTTTTCCATATTTAGATAATCTATATAATAAAACACATCAGTTGATGTAACAATTATATATATGATATGAAAGTTGGGAGAGATTGCTGAGCGGTCTGTGCTTTGTATGGATATTCACTAGTATACTTACATTCTGAAATATTTAAAGATTATATTTCTCTATTTTATTTTTAAATGTTATTAATATTGACTATTTTCTCTTAAATCAATCATTAAAACTTAATAAAAAATATCAGATTAAATAAAATTTTAAGTAATTTTTTATTTATTTTACCCCTTCTCGATTTATATCTTTGTCAATTTTCTTTAAATAAATACCCAAAGGACTTAGTAAACTGCCTTCACGAGACCGGTGAAAGTCGTTTACCGCGAAGCTTCAAGGTTTAATTTGGGAAGAAGAAAAAATTGCTCTTTTTTTTTTTTAATAACTAGCTACTAATCAATTATTAAAAAACTATTTTTTATACCTAGGAACGGAAAAAACTATGCTTTTAGTAGTTAATTTTTTGCCGTTTTATTAATTTAACCTTTTTGTCTTTCATGATTTAAAAAAATTTTAAATGTGGAAGTAATTTTAATCATTCTAAAAAACAAAAAAAATCAAAAGTTGAGCAGTTAGATACCAAATTTTAGCTAGTGTTGCCAAATTAAGGCTTAGTTTGACAACAAATAGCTACCAACTACTAATTTTTTGATTTTTTTAAAAATAATTACATTTACCATCTTACGTTATAACATTTTTTTAAAAATTCAAGTGTAAAAATATTAAATTAACAAAAAATTAAAAAGTTAATTACTAAAAAATTAACTTTTTTTTTTCATTTTTAAACATAAAAAATTAACTTTTTAGTAGTTCGTAAATATTCAACTACAAAAAGCTAGGTTTTTTTTTCTTTCTAAACTCAATCTAAGCCCAAATATAAGGAAGTTTATATTTATTTGTTAAAAAGTACAAACCAGTCCTAATTGAATTGAATACATGCAACCAAATTTTTAGCATTTGGGTCACATCCACCTATACGTATCCACAACAGGAAGAAGCTTGGAAAAACTTCTAAAATCTAATGCCAAGTCTTGGGAGGTAGCTTGCAAAACCGAGGCGCATGTGATTATGTCATGCGATTCAAG
>QLOD02149255.1:0-15643 GCA_003260245.2 Sideroxylon spinosum | reverse complement strand
CCTTCTCATATTTGCCTCATGATATCTTGATAAATGTGTTACAAGTGTGCAGAATTCAAACACTTAAGTTTTGATATAAAATTGTCAAGGGGGAGATTGTAAAGTTTTTGTTATGGCAAAATCAAATCAAATACTAAAAGAGAAATATGGAAAGAAGATTGCTATAAATCAAGATAAATATGAAAGGAAGATACAAGTGAATCAAGTTTCCTAAAGACAACAAACTTCCTAAAGCGCCAAACTTCCGATCATGTACAAGTTTAAACAAAACAGAAGTCAAAGATGGCACATGCGAAACACACGGAAGAACAACCAGTGCACCTCGCAGGCAGGGCGCTTGGAGCGCGAGGGTTCACCAAGACCTCGCAGGCAGGGTGCTGGGAGCGCGAGGGTTCGTCCCTATGACGGTCTCAAGACAGTGAGGTCCACAGGCAGGAAGATGGATGCTCGAGGCTTCGACCTCAACGCGCAGGCACGGTGCAAGATGCTCGAAGGATTAAGCCTTGAAGATTTTATCCACAATTTTTTCCTATTTTATCAATCTAGGGCAACGTTTTGTAACTCTATATATATAACCCTGACCTAAATAAATAGGTGGTCTTGGGGGAATATAATATAGGGAGCTAGAGAGAGATTTTATTCTTGAGGGCTTTCATATTCTTTCTCTAGCAACAGTTTGTTGATTTCTCCTTGTACTTTCTGTACGAAGCAGAAAGTCTACTTGTAGGGTTAGTCGAGTGAATCGAGCAAGATTGTGAAAGGATTCGTGCGAGTGATTCGTAGAGAATTCAAGTAGGTTCTTGTAACCCGTTGATAGTAGGATTTGTTAACAAGAAGTTTTTCTCCCTGTGAAAGGGTTTCCTCGTTATTCCTAGTTTCAAGTTAATAATTCTGTGGGTGTTTGCTTGGTTCGGTATTTTTCACAATCAAATTAATAATTAAGCTTGAAAGTTTGAGGCATGATACATAAATTAAATCAACGAGGGTCGCTTGTGGTCAAGTTACAATTCTAATGAAGACTATTTACTTTAGTCTTAAATTTAGATTATAAAAACATAATTGATAATCGGAGTTAAGTAAAAATATGCATAATTAATTTTGAATTATAAAAATATAAAATAGAGTTGTAGTCAATTAAAGATTAATATCAAAAAACCATACAAGAAGTCAAGATACACCTTTTTATAAATTTTTTACTAACACAAAAATAATAAGGCCTGAAAAGACCCAATTATATCTAGGCAAGAAGAGAAATACAAAATTGAAGAAGAAATAAGCTTTTTAAGTTCTTGATGAACACAAGTTATGATTGGAGAGTACTTTAAAAGAAATTACAACGTTTCAAGTAATTATTCTGGCTCGAAGGGGATCATGTCACTGCATAAAACTCTCTTCACTGCTACAATTATCCGCAACTTGGGTGACTCTCCATAGTCAGGAAATAAACAAGCCTGGGAAGAGAATAAAATTGATTATAAATTTCACTTTGGGACCTTAAAATTTTCTAGCTTAAAAGACATGACCATAAAATCTTCTCGTTGTTTGTCAAAAGCTTGTAGTTTCAAACTAACGCTTCTTTTGAAAATATTCTTATCTTAGAATTGATTTGATTTTAAAATAAAAATTTGATTTGATTTAATAAATAAAATTTTATATTTAAAATATATATTTGAATTTAAGAATTAAGTTGAATTGATTTAAGAGAAAATCTAAATTTGACTATATAAATAAAAAAATATAACAAATAACATATATGAGAATAAATTTGTTCATTTATTTAAATAATTTAAAAAATGAATTATCATCAAATTTTATTGCTTTAGGTTAAATTTCAAATAACATAAAAATTTTAAAATTTAAATTATGAAATAAAATAAAATAACTCATATAACCTTATTTTAATTTCAAATATAACAATAAGTAAAAATTTTAACAAATAAAATTAAATCCTATTAAATTTATAATTTAAATTGTGTGTTACGTTCCTTTCAATCATCTTGATTTTTCGATTCACTTGGGGAAAATGTGATCGTCCAATCAAATATACGAAAGGACAATCATTGCTAATCTAGTACTATGCTACTATTGGCCAAAGGACTCGAATTCTAAGGGATTTTGCTGGACAGAAGTCTTATCAAAAGGCAGTGGGAACCGTATTTTGTAGGTGATATGTACGGTTTGATTTCATAAAATAATATAAAATTTTATAAATCTAAATTATAAAATTTAAATTTATACTTATCACACAAAACATGAAACACTAATATTAATAAATTTATATTATTCTAAAGAAAAAAAAAAACAATGGAATGCATGCTGACCAAATAAATAAATTTAATAACAACATAAATATGGAACATACTCGTGAAGTGCAAGATTAAATTAAAATAAAAGTTTCATTTGAAGTAATAAAAAAATTTTAAAAATGATAAAAAATTAAAAAATTATAAAAATTATTTATCTTTTATCTCACTTATATGAATTATGAATCCATAATATATCTTATTTTTATTTCATTTTATTTCAATTTTTATACTCCAAACACGCAACTCATTAAAAAGAAAAAAAAAAAATCAGAATCCAAAGTCAACCTCGCCCAAATGGTTGCAGAATTCGGAATTGTTACCCTTCTCTCTCCAATAGATTTTAACGTGACGTTGGACAATAACGAAAAAAAAAATAAAGGTTTTAGTTGTCGATTTCTACCTAAATATGAGTGCTCGATTTCTCGGATAATTGAAATTCGTGTGATACTGGATCAAGCTTCCAGCATCATGATTGAATAGAATTCTACATGTATAAATCCCAATGCCTCGCCACACTTATCTAATGTGTCAATGCTATAACTTAAAAATTATTTATTTGTTTAGTGTTATATTTTTAGGAAAATAATTGGATTTATTTAACCAATATTTAAATTATAATTTATTTATTTTTGAGTAAATAAGGTCCATTAGATATTTTAAAGAGATATTTATTATTGAGAGGTGACTAGAGGTTCATCATAATTTTAGTAGGCATGATGACACCGAATTAGAATAGTTAAATATATGAATGGGACGGTGTTAACTAGGGTTTTATTATATTTAACATTAAAAGAGGAAAAAAGAGGAGGAGAGAGAAGAGTAGGTTGCGCGCCCTCGGTAATTACATATATAAATAAGATGGTGTTAACTAGAATTTTATTATATTCAACATTAAAAAAGAGAAAGAGAGAGGCGAAGAGAGAAAATAAGACAATGTGCTTTTGGTGAAGAGTAAGAAAAATCCAACAATTAGTATTTATTACTTTTCCTCTCTATATTATTAATGGAAAAGGTTAGAAGTTAGTGTTTTTATATATGCACGCATATATATATTAGATTTGGAAAAAAATATAGAGAGAGAGAGAGAGAAAAAGAGAAGCTGTCGCGTCACAGTACTAAGGACGTGTATATTTGTATTTTATATCGATTATGGACTGATGGAAGTTATTGGCAGAAGAAAAGGAAAAATAAATAAATAACTTGATTCATTAAATGAGTGATGAAAAAAAAAAAAAAAAGGGATTATGTATGTGTATATACAAATACATACTGGTGGCTAGCATTAGGTTCTTGAAACAAAAAAAAGGCATATGGGAATGATGTTTGTTGCAAAAGATTGTGGTGAGCATTTACTTGCAATTATTTAGTAGATTAATTATTAATATTTAATTATTTAGATGGAGAGAGAGTTATAGTTAATGGTTTTTTTTATTTAAGATAGACTTTAAACAACAAATATTTATATTCTTGTGATTAGGATGGTAACAGAATATTCTGACATATTTTTATATTTACATCTTTGGATATTAGGTAAATGGTTTATCCTACTAGTATTAAAATTTGTAAATTATTTCATGCATAATGGTTTTTGAGGTTAAATTTTCTAAATCATTTTTATCAAAAATTATGTTATTTTGATCAGATATTATATGTTTTGTGCCAGTGACCATAGGAAAAATTATTTGAATACTTGTGTTCAATTTGATTTTATGGGAATTGTGATGGATATTTAATTATGGATATTGGAATTGAAATAAAAGTGAATGGGACATGCTCCTTAAGTGATGTGACTCTGACAATTAAGGAACAGGCCCATGAAAACCGCGATGATCCTACCTCTCAATGATTGTAGGAATATGCTCATAAAAACCGTGATGACCTCAATCGGATCGGCTTTAAAAAGAACTCAAGAGCAATATTGGGTGACTCTAAGTATGATGTTATATCCAATGGGCACTGCTCATGAAAAATTTTATTGGCACACTCGATATTTAATTCCTATGTGAAAATCCACATATTAATATTTGTCATCACAGTTGTGATTGACGGGTTGTTTTATGGATGTTATTGTAGTTTGACGTACAGGTTTTTAAATTATTATAAATTGTGCATTCATGGAATTTTGTTGGTTTAATAGCTTATTGGAAATTTATTATTTTTAAAGTTATTATTATTATTATTATTTTTGACTTGACAATCCATTCACTGGACATTTAGCTCACGTTTTATTTTTAACATTTTCCAGATGAGATGAAAGGATCATAGTCAAAAATTTTGGATTAGCTTTGACCATGATGTCATGAGTCTGCGACCTCCTATAAGAATATTTAATGATTTATTTAGATTTGAGAATTTAGGTATTATTGAGTTATTTAAATTTTGATCCCAATTATTATTGTGGATTAGTTGATTAGTTTTATTTGCAAAATTTGATTTGACATAATCATTAAGGATTTTATCTTATTGCTACTATAAATGTTAGTAGTTTGGGATTATAAAAGCTTATGTGTGCCATGGGCCAAGGCACTGTGGTTCACGATCGGTCTTATCCTTAAATTTTGGGTGTGACAAATGTGATATTAGAGCATTAAATGGATAATATGTTGTCAAGTTTGTTTTCATTAGCGGAGGTCCGATCCATAAAGTTTGTACGAATAAGAATGTGAGTTAGGTTTGTAGATATTTACGTCCTAATTCAAATCTTGTGGACTTCTGGTAAGAGGTATGCTTATATATATTTGCATATTGGAGTAATATTATTTTGAGGTTTAATAGTATACGCTTTCAAGCATATCGCATCACTACAAGAAAATAGAGTATAGGCGAGGAACGTTTTTACGAAGGATACGATTTCCTCACTAATGATCAGTTTTACGCGAGGAAACCAATATTTCCTCGCAAAAGTTTATTATAGGCGAAAAAACTTAGTTTCTTTGCTAATAAATGGTACAGGGGAGGGAATATCGGTTTCCTCGCAAATAGTAAAGGCGAGGAAATTTGGCTTTCCTCGCGAATAGTCGAATAACTTTTTTTAAAAGTCTGGGATAAACAAAAAAATATCTTTTTTGCTGATAGCACTTAACTTTTTTTAACCTAAAAAATGAAGGATGAGTTTATTTACACTCAACAAATAGTCTCTTGTACTCTAATTTGCTTCTTTTTTTTTTTTTTTTTCATTACATAAAGTTACACAATCAACATAAATTTGTAAAGCAACTAAATAATTTATTATATTCTAAGATGTATTTGAGACTTGTAGTGGGTATGGCCATAATTTATTATAGAAACTGATGGTGCGTATGGTAAAAAAAAAAAAGATGTCATAAAAAGTGTAAAAGTATATATGTATTTTATGTTTTATACACATTAGCTTTAATTTTGATTTAAATATTTACTTTTAAATAATTTTAAAAAAATCAAAGGTGTATTTTAAAATTTTTTGTATAAATAATTTTAGTTGACTTTTTTCTAATAAGTACTCGTAGATTATTTTAAAATATCAATTTAAAAATATTTACTTATTTATTGAAAATATTATCATATTTTTAAAAATATTAATTTAAAAATTTTTATAAAAAAATATTTCAAGAAATTTATAGAAACAGTAAGAGAGTGTGTTTCTATTTGAAATGCCACAAAGACAACCAAAATGAAAAAAAAATAATAATCCGGACCACTAAACAAATTCAATATTTGAAAATATCTTTTAACTTTACTTGTTATATAGATGTCACTAACAGTGTAAAAGTTATATCCATTAAAATTTAATTTTAATATAACTATTTACTTTCTAAAAATTTAAAAAAAATGAAAAGTAGAAATAATATTTTTTAAATAAATAATCTTAGTTAACTTCATATAATAGGTATTTATTGAATGTTTCAAAATATTAATTTATTTATTATAAATATTATTACATTTTCAAAAATTTTAATTAAAATTTTTATATTTAAGAAAATATAAGAGTAACAAGAAAGTGTAAAAATATGCCTTATATTAGGCGAGGAAATCTTTGATTCCTCGCTAAAGTAAAAAAATTCCCCTTTATCCCTCTTGCACTTAGTTCCCCACGCTCAGTTCCCCGCCTGAACAAAAGCCAAAGGCCAGAGAAGCAAAGACGGAAACCTTCACGACCGAGGGTTTTGTTCGTGTCAGAGTGAAGACCGATTTGCCATAGCTTCACTTTCTCAGGTAAATCAAAACATTTTTTCTTTCAAATCTCGTGTTTCTAACCTGCAAGTACATATTTTCTATCTATATATATACACATGTATATATCTGTGTGTGATTGACCTGGATTTATGTCTAATTGTGGTGGTGAATTTGTAACGATTTTTGGTTTTGGTTTTGTGATAACTGGGGAAAAAAAAACCCTCGATTTGGAACTTTAGAGAAAAAAAATGGCAGTGGCAAGAATGGCTTTTGAATTGCTGGTGCTTCTCCTTTTTCGTTTTTGATTCTTATGGGTAAACAGTTCATTACGCATTTTCCAAGCCAAAATACGAAAGTTAATTTTTGCTAGTGCTCAGGGGACTAAGGAAGAGAGAGAGAGAAAGATGTCAACTGAGGAACCTGAGAGAGCATTATGAGAAGCAAACGCAGTGATAGTGGGAAGGTAGTGGTTTGGACAGTCGAGATTGGACAAATCGTAAGATCTTAAAGTTTTTCCCTACTTTTGCATCAAACAAATATAATGCAATAATTACTGGGAAGTATTTTTTCTCCCTTCAATTTTTATTTTTGATGCAGAGGGCAGACTTACCAATAGAATCCAACGAGGATGTTTCATTTGTAGAAAAGCCAATTGTTGTGGGCATAGGACAAAACGGGGCACCAGGGAGAATGATTTGGTCAAAACAGCCATTTCAGGTTACTAGTACATAAAACTCTTTGTTGACTCTATTTAAATTGCTACTCAAGTAATTGTGGCATCAAGTAAGACTGTAGATGGGGAAGAGAAAATGAGTAAGATTAGATTTTCAATCTATACTTGATGTTGCGAGGTGGTGGCAAAATACCGTAGAGAGAGAGTACCATTTGTGAATCTTCTTATGTCCATGGAGTTTTGGTTAGCAAATGATAGGTCCATTGAGATGTCAGCTGAATTTGAACAGCTATATAAGAATATATGATTTTTAACTTTGAAACCCAAAAAAAAAATAAGAAGATGATTTGAGATGATCCTTTTCATGACCTCTGGTTTTTCTCATGTAAATGATTGTTGCAAAAATAGAAACATTGTTTTATTTTTGTTCAGTGCTATCTATCATGGCACCAGAATTGTGTTCCGATCGAAGATGTACCTACATTTATGTGTAGTTGAATGCCTGCTAATTCTTTCCATCCTAATTAAATTAATCAATTTTATAAATAATTTATAATTTTCTTTGCTTTCGTATTCATTTATTTTTTCATTTTTAACTTCCACCCATTCCAAAATGAGGCTACTTCTATTAATCAAATACTTTTTTTTAACTTCTAAAAAGTAGTACAAACCAATCGGAAGCATATTGTATATTCCAATTCCATGTAAATTCTATAAATTTCGGGTCTTATAAACCAAAATTAATTACAATGAATACTTTCTGTGAGATGTAGTAATTATCTGTAAGGAAAATGATATGGTTCTAAACTAATTATATATATATATTTATTAGAATTTATGTGTATTTTTATAGATTATATTAAACTATGAATGCTTTGGACCTTTTTGATCTTCAACGATACTGATAATAATTTTTTATTTTGTAATAGGCAAGTCAACATGGATAGAAGTCAGAAAAATGAACAGCATAGGTTTGGCATCAAGTATATCAATGGGGTTAGGTCATTTTTACAGTTTACACGTGATCATCTTTCTAATAGTTCGAAAATTAGGTGTCCATGTCAAAAATGTTGAAACTTAGGGAAATTACTGAATTTAGAGACAGTTGAGAACCACTTGTATGTGAATGGAATGATGGATACTTACATAAGATGGGTACACCATGGAGAAAAAATGGACGATCACGCTGATAAGAATCAATCTGTTAATAATAAGAGAATAATATATGAATGAGAAGAATAAGAAAAACAAGAAGATGATGACAATATCATAGAAGCGATGCACGATATTTGTCAAGGAATGTTTATGGACACACAGAGTAGTGAGATTTCATCCAGTCAAACGACTAATGAAGACATTTTTGGTGACTTGTTCAGAGAAGCACAACGTGAACTATACCCTGGTTGTACCAGGTTCTCAACACTTTCATTTGTTGTTAAATTGCTATATTTAAAGGTGTTGAATCGTTGGAGCATTCGATCATTTAATATGTTGTTGAATATGTTGAATGAGGCTTTTCCTAAAGGCCAGACACTTCCAAAGTCTCATTATGAGTTAAAATCACTGTTGCGTGATGTTGGATTGGATTATGAATCAATTCATTTTTTAAGTATGAGTGTGCATTATTTTGGAAGGAGCGCAATGATAAAAGTAAGTTTCCAGTATATGGTGAGTCAAAGTGGAAATTAAATTATGGCAAGGGTAAGAAAGTACCACATAGGATTTTGTGATACTTTCCACCTAAGTCTTATGTCTCTTATATTTGCAGTCATGTATTAATATTGATGTGAGTCCTGGGAGTGTGGGACGAAGGAGGGTGGAGGAAACTTTTACGGCTGATTGAGTGACTTACGGCATAAATGGTATAAGCAATTTAAAAAGATGATGGATGAGGGACTAAATATAGAGGAGGTAAGAGGGCGTTGCCCATCTAGTGTATTACAAGTGGATTGGGAGTGGCACATTGACAACAAATGGACAAACACTAGTTACTAGGTTAATATAATTTACATGAACATGTATTAAACTATATGTTGTAATTATGTTTTTAATATTTAACACGAGTTTTTTCTTTGCCTCTTTTCAGGAGAAATGTCTGAAAAATGCACAAAATCGGTCTCATCAAACCATTACTCATTCAATGGAATCACATGCATTTGTGCCTACTCATCATAGCATGGTAATTATTAGTTTACATATTCTATTTATAACCTTGGCTTTTGTACTTATGTATTATTTTTTCATAAGTGGATCACGAAAGTAATGAGCCAATTGGTTCATTGAATGGTGGAAGCAAGCACACACAACAAAAAGTAACCAATGGTACTGCACGAAGGCAGAAGAGTTACTTGTAAGTTCTTGTAATTTTTGTTTGACTTTATTTTTAAATTATAGTTTGACAATATTCTCATATTAGTCACAATAAATGTTAGGATGAGATGGTACGCGTGAAGAGTGAGCCTACCCCCGATGGACATGATGCATTGAGTGAGGATGCTGTGGGGATGCAGGTTTTAGGGAGGAAATCTGGTTATGTACGTGAGATGGCCATGGGCCAAAGCTCCATTCAGTGCGTAATTTGCATTGCTCAAGCTGTGCTAGTTTGAGATCCCAACTTGAAAGCGTGATGCAAAAATTGGAGCAAATGGAAGTTGAGCGAAATCTTCTTTCTAGGAAGTTCCAAGATATGGACACACAGTAAGCTCAGTTATTGAAGATGTTTGAAGAGTTTTCCTCCTCTAGGACCACTTCCACTCAGTGTAACTCCACATCTCTAGGTTTAGACATTTGATAGTTTATATTGAACTTTTTGGATTTTAGTTTTGTTTATTTTAATTGTACGTAATCTAAACATTTTTATTTTATTTCATGGATCTCATTGTTTGTCGTTGGATTTGAATGACTTTAGTATGATAATTTTATATATTTGGTTTTAATTTCTTAACAGGTTTATTTGTAGGTTTGATTTATTGTAACAGGTTTTTTTTTTTTTTTTTGGAAAATTAAATATGCAGGAAATTTATTTTTTTTAAAACCAATACTTTTAGTGAGGAACTATGTTCCTCGCTAAATGCATATTTTTTTTCGTTCCTAAAAGTCCATTCTCACCATTAGAAGCAAGGAATATTTATTTCCTCACCTAAAGGTTATTATAGGCAAAGAAATAGATTTCCTTGCTAAACGTCATGTATAGGCGAGGAAATAGATTTCCTCGCTTAAAGTTACGCTTTAGCGAGGAAATCAATTTCCTCGTTGAAAGTCAGTATAGGTGAGGAAATAAATTTCCTCGCTAAATCTTATTATAGGCTAGGAATATAAATATTCCTAAATACTATAGGCGACCAAGGATAGGCGAGAAAATCTGCGATGAATAGTTTCCTCGCCTATAGTCTTTAGTAAGGAAGAAGTAACTTTTAGTGAGAAACATTTTCCCCACCTATACCTATATTTCCTGTAGTGTGAATTGGGTAAGTTCTTCATGTAATGAACGTTGGAGTTTTTTATATTTTAGAAGTTACATTTTGTCAATAGGAATTGGTTCTGCATAAGTAGGGGAGATTAAATGCCAGATGTTGTGCGTTTTTGTTATTCTTATGTGTAAGATATTTCATAACGGAGATTGGGAAACAACTTAATGATATCAAAAATTTTGGTGATCGGATTTTATTAAGTTGTAAGATTTTAGTGGATTTTTATGAATTTTGGGCATTTGATATACAATGATCCTTAGAATTATAGCTCTTGATGGTTTAATAAAGTTGTGCATAGTTTTTTAGAATTTATTAGCATAATGTGGAGTTTGAAAGTTATGTAATTTTACAGAGATTAGCAAACGTTAAGATGACAAGCATAAAAGGAAATATTATTTTGAAATTTGAGGTGTTTTTAGATTAATTTATTTATGATCGATTTTGAGGTTCTAGAAAAATATAGTATATTTCCAAAGGGGTTATTTCTTGTCTATTTGAATTTGGGAGAATTTTTTAATCATAGAAGTTTGATTTTAATATTAGGATTTTATTGTGGGTTTTGGATCATAAGAATTAATATTGGTAGTTGAGAAATTATGACGTTTAAATCTTAGTATAGTTACGAATATAAACAAATATTGGAGGTACAAAGATTTTTGTAGTAAAAAAAAAAATCGGTGAATCCTTATTAGCAAGAGATTTTTTGGAGATAGTTATGATTTGTTTTGAAGCTAGTTTGCTTTGTAATTTTGAAAGTATCCTTGTATTTGTTAATCACAAAAAAGTTTGGTGTTATAGATATATAAGATTTTTCTTCAGGTTTATGAAATTAGTTTTAAAGAGATGTATAGAAGAATTGTGTATTACATTTGCAGAGTGTGAGTTATGTTTGAAATACACTACAGGAATTAAATGTCTATTCACATGAGTTTAGGAGATGTATGTGGTTTTTGGTGATCATATTAGAAAGTATCATGAATATTTAGAATAAGAGTGAGCAGCAAAAGTTGGTTGGGCCTTTGAGAATTTGGAAATAGTGAATTATATGTTTAGTGATGAATTAATTTGTTTTTAATTTTTATGGTGTAAGAAATTATGTTTTGAGAAATATTGTTGAGATACGAACGTGAAACGAAATAGAGATTTTCTGAAAATTTTTGTGTTTGGTTGAGATGACCATTTAGACAATCGAAGGTACATTGAGATCATGAGTATTAAAGTGGAAAGATAATTAGGATAGGCAGTTCGTCTTGTTAGACTTTGCATATAATAATAGTTATGATTCATGATTGGGAGTAGCACTACATAAAAATCTGCATGGTAGAAATTGTAGATCTTTGATGTGTTGGTTTGAAGTTGGGGATAGACAACTTTTGGATTCAGATTTGGTAAAGGATATAACCAAGTATATTATTGTTTTTTTGCCAAAACATTTTGAGTTGCACACAGTTATTAGAAAAATTATATTGATAACAGAAGAAGCGACTTGGAGTTTCAAGTTGGTGAGAAGATACTTCAAACCTTAGAAAGGTATAATTAGATTTGGGAATAAATAAAAGTTGAGTTCACATTTCATCAGACCATTTAAAATTTTAGAGAGAATTAGAGAAATGATATATCGAGTAGCTTTACCACCAAAATTGGCCACAGTACATAATAATTTTCATGTCTCGATGCTTAGAAAGTATGTGCATAGTCCAAACTATGTGATTGATTATTAACCACTACAAATTAAAGATGAGTTATCATATAAGGAATCATTTGTAAAGATTATAGATATTAGAGAAAATGTGCTTTTTGATAAAGTAATTTCATTCATTAAAGTTTGTAGCATAACCACACACTCAAAGAGGTTGCAAGAGAGTGTAAGAAAAAAATGATAGAAAAGTATCCGAATTTATTTACATAATACTTGTGGTAAGTTTCAAGGATGAAACTTCTTTTAAAGCGAGGAGATTATTATAACCCATAAATTTTTTAATTATTTAAATTTAATTATTTATTTTATTTATGTGTTATATTTTTAGGAAATTAATTTGATTTATGTAAGCAATATTTAAATTATAATTTATTTACTTTTGGGTAAATATGGTCCATTGGATATTTTGAAGAGGTCTTTATCATTGAGATGTGACTGGAGATCCATCATAATTTTAGTGGGCATGATTGCTCTTGATTAGAGTGTAAGAAGAATCCAAAGGTTAGTAGTTATTACTTTCTCTCTCTAGATTATTGATGGAAAAGGATAGAAGTTAGTTTATATATATATTAGGTTTGGATTAAAAGAAAGAGAGAGAGAGAGAGAAGCTGCCTCTTCATAGTAATAAGGATATGTATATTTATATATACATGGATTATGGACTGATGGAAGCTGTTAGCAGAAGAAAACGAAAAAAAATTTAAAACAAATAACTTGAGTCATTAAGTTAGTGATGAAAAAAAAGGGGATTACATATGTGTATATACAAATACATACTGGTGGCTGGTGTTAGGTTCTAGAAAAATATGTATATATATATATATATATAACGGCGTTTGCTACAAAAGATTATGCTGAGCATTTAATTGTAATTATTTAATAGGTTAATTATTTATATTCAATTTTTAGATGGAGAGAGGGTTAATAGTTAATAATTTTTTTATTTAAGATAGACTTTACATAATAAATATTTATATTCATGTGTTTAGGATAGTAACAGAATATTCTTGTGTATTTTCATATTTGCATCTTTGGATATTAGGTGAGTGGTTTGCCTTGCGAATATTAAAATTTGTAAATTGTTCCATGCACAAAGATTTTGATTTAAATTTTCTAAATCATTTTTATTAAAAATTATATTATTTTGATTAGAGGTTATATGTTTTATGCTAGTGAGCATATGAAAAATAATTTGAAGACTTATGTTTCGCTTGATTTTATGGGAACTGTGATAGATATTTAATTGTAGATATTGGAATTGAAATAAAAGTGCAAGGGACAAACTCCTTGAGTGGTGTGACTTTGGCAACTAGCGAATAGGCCTGTGAAAACCGTAGTAATCTCAATCGGATCGATTTAGGGAAGAATCCAGGAGCCAGACTGATGACTCTAAATATGGTATTAAATCTAACAGGCACTGCCCATGAGAAATTTTATTGGCACACGTGATATTTAATTTCTATGTGAAAATTCACATACTAATATTTGTCATCACTATTGTGATTGACTAGTTGTTTTATGGACGTTATTACACTGTGATGTGTAGATTTTTAAATTATTGTAATTATGCGTGGAGAATTATTTACATGGAATTTTCTTGGTTAAATTGCTTATTGAAAATTTATTATTTTCAAAGTTATTATAATTGTTATTTTTGGCTTGATAATTCATTCATTGGACTTTTACTTCATCCCTCATTTTTAACATTTTTCAGCTGAGATAAAAGGATCACAATCAAGAATTTTAAAATAGTTTGGGACTGTGACGTCATGAATTTGAAACCTCCTATAAGAACATTTAATGATTTTTTTAGGTTTGAGAATTTAGGTATTATTGAGTTATTTATATTTTGATCCCAATTATTGTTGTGGATTAGCTTATTGGTTTTATTTGAAGTAATAGAATTGACATAATTATTAAGGATTTTATTTTATAGTACTATAAAATATTAGTAGTTCGACTTTTTGAAAACTTGTGTGTCATGGCACAAAGTACTGTGGTTTACGGCTGGTCTAATCCTTAAATTTAGGTCAAAGAATAATAGAGTAGTTGTTTTTTTTCTTTTCAAAGCTTTTAAAATTTAAATGACAAAATCTTGTTGAATTAACATGAATTGCTTTCCACACTCATGAGCAATTGTACGGAGGGGATAAAGTACGCTATAGTCTTGATAAAATGTTGGCTTAAATTTTTTTTAATAACAGTATATCACATTTTAACTTAAGTTTAATATTCAATCATAACCCAGTTAGCATTTAACATAAGGCAAAAAAATTCATAACTTCATTTAATATCCAACTATAACCAATTTAATACACAACTCATAACCTACTTTTAATATTCAATCATAACCCACTTAAATGCTTAGGTTCTAACATAAGGACAAAAAAATTCATACCTTATTTAATATCCAACTATAACCAACTTAATACACAGCTCATAACTCAGGGCGAAAAAAATTTCGAACTCCACCCTTATGCGCACTAATTTATTGTTGAGCCATTTATTGCAACTTCATCATCTTGCATGCTAAATGACATTAGTGGTAAAATAGGTATAATTAAGCCCAAGAAGGTGGCCAAGAATGATGGTAGATAAACAAACGATTCAATATCTAGGGCTCCTTTGGCAACCATTTTGTTTTTGATTTTCTATTTTTGTTTTCACTTTTTTTAAAACTGAACATGAAAATTTGTCTAGTAAATTTGTTTTCAATTTTTTAGTTTTTAAAAAAATGAAAACTGTTTTAAAAATTTTCAAAAATTATGAAAACATGAAAAAAAATGTTTTCTCAAGGTTTCATTTTTAGTTTTTAATTTCTTTCAAACCTACTATCAGTTAAAACTATTATCCACGATAACCTATCACCATCCACTAGTAGCTAACCACATCATATCTCCGTCGCCCCCACCACCCACCCATCTACAGTCATCGCCAACTATCGCCGCCTCTCACTCGTCTTTGATTATTGCCAATCACCGCTACCACCCCCATCCACATTCGATTTGACAATGAAATTGTATTTGGTGATGGTAAATTTTTTTATTTTTTATTTTGTATAAAAATATGTTAAATATAATTTAATTATTTGAATTATATTATTTCTTAAAAATAATTCAATCCAATAAATAAAATACTTTTAATTAACTAAAATTAAATCGATTCAATTAATTAATTAAATGAAATTATTTTAATTTTTTATTAAACCTATAATTATTGGTAATAATATTAATAATTAATAGTTGAATCTAATAATTAGATTACTGGATGAAATTAATTATTAATTAAATGATATATTAAATAATTTAATTGATAATCAACTAAATTAGATTAATTTAATTAA
>QLOD02149244.1:0-10458 GCA_003260245.2 Sideroxylon spinosum | reverse complement strand
TATAAATGAAACACTAAGGGTATTTGGTGAATCCTCAAATTTAGCTTTTTACTTTTTTTCATTAATACCCCTCGACTTTTCACAACTATGAATACTTTTCAAGGAAAATAAAAAAATAAAAAAAAAGTAACTACTACTTAATTAAGTTAATTTAATTTTGTATATTTTAGTATTCCTTAAATGCTTTTTTACCATGCACTACCTTCACATTTTCTTATTTTTTCTAAACGCCACATTAATTACAAATTATTTACTTAAATAACATTTAAAACTAATCATCTAATATTTTACAAATGTTTTAATAATTTTTTATTTATCTGTTTGGTAACTTATATAAAATTAAATATATATATATATTTATTTATTTATTTATTTAAAAAAAAATCACGCACATAGGATTTTACTTACATCTAGTTTGTATATATATGTATATATGGCAAATATTTTTAGCATGGTAGGTTGAGTTTCTTTCCCAATGGTTCTCTGTAACATATAGATATCCTCCTCCACAAACTGAACTTTTAAATTGAAACGATATCGAACTCAGTGACTTTTGACTCTACTCGACTCTTGACAAACTTACGGTCAATTGAAAAGAAAAAAGAATAGTTAGAGCATCAAAAAATGAAAAAGAATAGTTAGAGCATAAAAAAATGAACCTTCTGCTCAAGCTCCCTATTTTCTGCAAACCATGCCTGCGCTGTGAGTACATCGATTTGTTGCTTTGCCAGTACCTGTTGCACTGAGAAAATTATTGTCGTAAATGGTGCAACATCATGGAGATGACCAATGTAATGTGTGATTTACCACTGGATGGGGTGTCAACTGGGAATAATAGAGAGCCCAACAGAACAATTAATGTGGCAGAGAAGACAGAATTAAACAACAGATAAACAAACCCGGACAGCTCCAGATGATGCCAGTGAGAATGACGACAACAATAACAGAAAACTTGAACCAAGGTTACCCAATTGACAGTACATGATGAAATAATATAATAATATTGACTGAGAACATAATCGACAAGTTCTTTAAGTACTACAGCACGTTAGGTACAAAGGTTACAAAGCCTGTTAGGTACATAGCATTCAATTAATGACCAGTAGTTGGCCTTCAATTAATTTTGGGGATTCAACAAAACCATTAAATGAGGTAACTGACAACCAATGGAAGCTTTATTAAATAATTATACAAGTGGAATACAACAAATTATTGTTCCAAAACTGGTTGTCATAACCAAATTAGGCCGAAATTCAAAGCAGAAATAACTTCTTGTTGTTGGGACACCAAAAACAGAGCTTCAGCCACCCAACTATATACTAATGCCTACAGTGTATAGTTTAACATGATTGAATAATCAATTAAATGAAGTTTGAAAGAGAAGTACCACAATAAAAAAAAAAACGTTGCAAGTACTCAAACTATATTTATCCACATCAAGATGGCAGCATAACATGAGTGAAGATTGTATGACATATAGAGATGATAAACTCATCAACATGTTCTTACCTTGTCAAGATGTATGTCCATTGCTTCCTGTATGTTCACATCCAAAATAAAATCTCTCATATCTGCAAGGACCCCTCTAGCTTTAAGAGTGCCGGGCAAAGCTCCCTGGTATCTGCCTGATACAATCAATGGGTTTTCTGACAAAAGGTCTGGAATAGGAGAAGGATACACCTATCATGAGAATTTGGTAATTCCTTGTTAAATCTTAGGGAGATGACAGATTAAGCAGAATGATTAAACCAAATTTTATCCAACTTGATGCGATTGACGAACCAAAACAGCATGTAAAAATATCTGACAGTTTTATCACAACTTTTATCCACTAATAGGCTTTTTTGGAAAACTCTATTTATTCACATGAGTGGACAAAAAAAAAATGAATGAAAGAACAAAAATTTACAAGTAAGTAGTTAGAATCAGGTGGAGACGACGACGACAACAACAACAAAAAAAAAAAGGCTGAAAACCAAATATTGCATAGCCTTAGCCTTCCTACAGCTACATTAAATGCAGGTGACTCAAAGTGCAAAACTATGAAGAAATGGTTATGCATCAGTTCATAAGGCCGCGATTTTACGTTATGATTCATTTTAATGTATCTCGTACTCTTGTCAATTTTATGGTTGTCAATCCGTGAATAAAACTCTAAGCTTTAATTGCATATTTTTTGATGGAATTTTAGGATTATTTAGAGTCTTGGTTCAAGTGTCCTGGGCATTACTTGATCAAAGTATAAGAGAGCAGGATATACAACTCTATGAAGCAATGGAATGCTTGGCTGGAAACAGAAAGCAAAGCCAAGTTTGGGAAACACAGAAATGCGCTTGCGCGAGCTTCTACAAGTCTCGAACAAGATCAAGTGGCGTGCAAAGGATTTTCAGATTCCTTTTGGACTTCCGTATTAAGGATTAAAATGTTGTTTCGGTGGGGTGTTTCGGCCCACTCAGAAAAAACATTTCAAGAACATGATAGAGAAAAAAATTGAAACATAGGGAAACATTTGAAAACATAAACTAAACTTCAAATAATTCAACATGGTTGAGGAGTATATATTCATTGGACTAGAGAATTATAATAAAATTGGACTCTGTCTCCCTTATTTTATATTTTTATGACAAAAGTTACACATTACATATTGTCTACTGTCCCCAATTCAGTCTCCTTAACTCCATCCAATGTCATATCAATCTTTTCATTTTTTGCACTAAAATCATATCTTTTGCTTTTAATATCACATCTAGACCAATTGCACAAATAAAATATTATATTTAAATTATACGTAAATAACAAAATTTATTAACATATAAAATGTTTGTTTTATTTTCCTCTAAGGAAGAAGTCATTTGCTTTCTATGATCATGGGTATTTATTTAAGTGAAACAAACAATTACACTAATATGGTAACAATTAATGAAGAGATTTTAGCCATTTATATGTGTTTTTTTTTTATAAATAAAATTTAAAAAGATGAACGAAAAGTTATAAAATCCCATTATATATATATATATATATTAGTAAATACAAGCCTAACTAAAAACTTGTACTGGACAAATATATATGTATGTATAATCATAAGTTGAACAATAGGAATCAATTATGCATTATTATGATACATGCATATGTATGTCTTTTAAATTGAAGATTCAAAATTAACATTAATTAATTGTAGCTAATTTAACTTTTATAATTAAAATAATCAATAGAATAGAATAATATAACTATTGCCATACTTAATAATATAATATATAAAAGAAGAGTAGTATCTTAAAATTAAAATAACGTACACCAAATTGTTTCCATCGAAACTATGGAGTTACCAAAACAAACTAAAATTGAATCTTTTCCAACAAAACTATGAAATTTCAACATGCAGACGTGCGCAAATAGGATTGAGAGAAATAAATAAATAATGATAGACATAAAAGCAAGTCACAACCAACTTTTGGAAATCTAGCAAGAGATCATGATTGTGTTTTGATATGTCAAATAAAATTCAGAGGAAATAGAAATATTAGAGCAAGCATACCTCAAGCTCATCAAGATCATCAATGACATCGATGGCTATATTTGCAAGAATAGTTGATGAAGCTCTATCAAAAAATGCTTTCATTCGAACCTCAATTGATTCTGACCAAACAAAATAATTATTTAGTAAAGCATTTAATTTCAGCAAAACATCTTTTGCAGGCTAATGAACCATGATCAATATTGGCACCATTATAATTTAGAAGGCATAACCACAATCGACACAAAGAACACCTTGAGTGGCAGCATGGCTGCCAGGCTAGGTGCATTTGCCCCCACTGCATGTTCGGCCACATTCACTTGATGGAATAAACATATCCAGTAGGTCCTCTACGACTACATGAGTGCAAGTTCCCAGTAGTATTATGGAAATTCCACATTTTCAATCATACTACTGAAGTCCCAGCCGTGTCCACGTGTTAGTAATCAACAATTCCTCATAGGCAATTTGATTCTGTGGACTGCAGAATCACACAAACAGGTGGTGTTCTCATCTGACACATGAAAAATCTTTGGACCTACCTTATTCTGTCTGTGAACATGTTTAAGAGAATTCAACCTCCCATAGGAATGCAATATCATCTTATCAAAATTCAATTGTATCGTTCTTACAATGTTGGCAGGTTCCTTGTTGAAATTCCCAGTACATACTTTGTTAATAACCTGGGCTAGCCTTTGAAAGCCAAGCAGCACCTTACTTGGCATTGTTTATGAGTTTTTCAACAAGAATAAAAAGTTCAAATCCCCTTATTTATATCCATATCTTTTTGTAGTTGATCGGGAATCAACTTGCTTAGCCAGGGTAAAGTAGACTGGTAAAGCAGCCCACATGCATCCATTTTTTGTTCATAAAATCATCACAAGGACAAAGCCAGTGATCCTTTTATCTAGTAGATAATTAGTTAATTTTTATAAGTACACTAGACAATTAATTTTATGATCATTATATCTTATGGAGCTCTTTGTAGATCCTCCAAGAATCTAAATTACCAAGGGATAGAAGGTTATAATATTCTGAAGGAAGTAAAATTCTAGATCATATACATAGGGAGTCGAAAGACAATAGTGCAATTAAGCTGTAATGTTTTTAATTCTTTTATTTTCTTGCTATTAAAGTACCAACCAAAACTAATTGACAAGGAGTGGAGAGGCTCACTAGAATCTTATACTGATATGGGAGGCTTGATTTTATCTAGTAGGATATATTTCAACATACTTCCTCACAAGTGGCCTTGCTCACATGCGAAGAGGCAAACAAGTAAACCACATGTAAGAAGTGCACAACCAAGAAATCGAGTGAAAGGGAGACGAGTCCTTCTCAAATCCGGCATCATTACCATAGTAAAGCATTCTACTCAAAATTAATTGGCGAGTGGAGAGGCCCATTAAGATTGTTAAATTAGTTTGATATGTATTATTGGACCCATTTTCTAACAATTTAAATTTTAGTGGATTAGTGATTTAACATAGTATCATTATTGTGTTTCATCATAGTTGTGTTTTCAAGAGATTCTAGGTTCAAATCTTGATATCATGTTTGTTCTCCAATCTATACTTGTGCACTTTGTTTTGTTTCAATTGGTGCACCAATTTGTTTATTTCATTTCTCTGTACTCAGCCTGCAAGACAATGTTGCACATGAGAGAGTATCAAGTTAGCTTGATATATATTGTTCGGCAAATTTCGTTACAGTTTATGCTTTTGGAATAATAGGTGACTTGACAATGACCTTATATTGCTTTGAGTGCTTGATTTTATCAATGTGAGATACACTCTGACACTTGTCGAGTCTAATTAATTCAGAAAAAGGTATAAATTAAAGATTAAGACAAGTACAATTGCAACGCAATCATCATCAATAAATATACCAAGTCAAATGCTCTTGAAATTAACTACCAGGAAATGCTGGTTAATCAGTTCTGCCATATATTTATCACAGTCAACTGATCAAGCAAAATTATTTCCAAAAAAAAAAAAAAAACAAATGTTGTATGCTGAATAGAAGTAAAATGGCAACAATTTTATCTTCCAAGTTAATATTGTCAAAGCACAGAATTTACCTGCATCATAAGCAGCACCATGGTACCCTCTCCCTATTGTAGCAAGCATTCGCAAGAAATAGTGATTGCAAAATGTTCCTGGAAAATTACATACTACTAATCAAACTGCCAGGCCAAGAAAAGGACAAAGAAATAAGCTTTTGGCCGTTAATGCAGTACATACAAACATAATGATAAGCAGGAGGAGGAGGTGGTGGTGGAGGAGTAGAAGGAAAAGGATGTTGTTAATTGTATTTATCCTAACATTAGCAGGAGAACACAACGGTGATGCGATGTTTGAATCAGCAAACTTGGAATTAATAAAAAGGAAAAGGGAAGGAAACAGAAATTATGCTAAGAATATTATTTCACATGTTGGAAGTGATTCAAAATTTTTTTTTTCAAGGTTTAGTATTGTCCTCACTCCTTGCCAAACAATCACGTCAACTATTTTATGAAACTAATATTGAGAAGAATGCAAAAATAGAAACTTAGCACCAAAACCACTACCTACGCCAAATGTGTGAATACGTGGGCATATTAATCCTTCCTTTGTTGAACGACTTTTCACAATTTGACAAATGCTTCTCTCATCTTCAACAGCCCCATCGGTTATAAGGAAAATCATAGGAATGGAATCATGAGAATTGCACAACATCTCCATTGCCTGACCAAAGGCAGACAAAAAGATAAATAATTAGACTTGACATAAAAAAAAAAGTAAAAAATAAAATTAATAAAAAAAAACGACAAGCCTTCAAAAAGATACAAATAGATATGCCATGGGAAAATTGATCGATAAGCTGGTTTGATGAAACTTGAAAATCAAGTAATAAATTATTAAATTTAATGCATAAACATATTACTTGAGAATGAAAATGAAAACTACCATACACTAAGCACATTCAGCACTCAGTGATAATTCAAATCACTCATTCTTAAGGTTACTGTTTTCAGTCAATTTTCAAATTTAAGTGGTACATGATTTTGCTTTATTGCACTTAATTGTGAATCACTGAGTGCATTAAGTGCTTAATTGTAAGGGAAGCGAAAATGTAATGACTGAGAATAGTGAACTTTCCTCCAACCATCCAATTTTAGATGCAGTTAAATGAGCATAAGAAAGTCCAAGCTCAAACTGAAGGCATAACTCCTGGTTGATGATTCTACCGTCCGTGGTTTTACCTAGTTCATTCTATTTAAGCTCATAGTTATTACCTCATAATTTCTTTTCCACATTAGCATGTTCTATAGAGGTTATGACAATTGTATACAGGAAACGGCATAGTAATATTGCACTAAAAGCAGAAAAATAACAAAGGGTAGGAGACTATAATGAACGAAAACAGGGAAAGCCCAAGCTCAATAAGAATGAAATAAGACCTGATTTAGGGGAAGCAAAATATTTGTACCATCCCCCACAATAAACTTCGTGTCAATCCACTGAGCAGCCTTTTCAATCGCTTCCTGAGTTGCCAACTCCATATTTGACGAAAATAAACAAGTTTCTCTGTTAAAAGCTATGACGTTAAATGAATCTTTTGGATCAAGCTTTGAAAGTGCTGCAGATAGAGCATTCTTTGTATTCACTAGTGGCTTTCCATGCATGCTCCCACTTATATCAACAACAAAAACCACTTCCTTTTTGAAAACCTATTGAGCATATCAAATAAAATGAGATAACTATGACTCCAACACAAATAAAAATAATAACAATAGCAATACTAATACAAATATAACAATTAATAACATGCTGCGATAATGTTATTAAGAGAAATTAGAATTATAAAGGTTAAAGTTTTAATTATAGCAATAGAAGAAGCAATGGTAATAGCAGGCAGCAATAATAATACTATTATTAACAATTAATAAAATACTTTGATGATGTTATTAAGAGAAGTTACAATTATAATGTTTAAAGTTTTAATTTTAGCAGTAGAAGAAGCAATGGTAATAGCAGAAGCAGGGCCAGCACATGTGGTCACATACTTAAGCAGAATAATCAAATTATTAATGCTTATCCCAATTTGTAATAATCAATTTCCTTAACCAAGACCGTTGGGAAAGCCAAATTAATGACATCCTATTCTTTCAAAGTTCATTTAATGAACCACTACTCTATTGTGATTATTGAAAGACCCTGTTCCTTATCAAACGGATGGCTCTGATATCATTTCTCACTTAGCCAAACAAGTTTAGGCATCCCTTTACCCTGTATTGACAACCCAACCATCTGGGATCATTATGATTAATCAGTAAATATAAACAATCTGCACAACACTGCAAACACTATCATTCAGAATATATCACCTATGCCCATGCATTAATTGTTGCAGAATTCAACACCACACAAGCAATCATTTTTTTTTTTTCTTTCGATAGATAAACAAGGTTTTATTAAATGGCATCAAGGGGATGCGGATGCCACTCAATTACAATGAGAAATAAATAAAATTAAACAAACATGTGCTCAACAAAATCCATAAACCTATGCAAATCCAGCTCTGTAACCCTAATACCCAGCTATATAAGGTTGCTAGTAAATTACTCTTCAATCTTTACATTGGAATTTCAATATCCTAAAAAGACCTTCCATTCCTCTTTCGCCGAACTAACCATCTAATGCAAAAAGGAATTAAGCACCAAGCTTTTCTCTTATTTTTATGCATACAAACTCCTGACCAATCCCCCAGATGATGTTTTAACTCCTTTGGGAACACCCAATTCATCCCAAAGGAATTGCACAAACACTCATACTTGACACAAAAGGAAAAGGACAAACAAAAGGATTCTAGAATTTACTTGCAAAAACTACAATCTCAAACACGTGTACTAAACAAACCTTCTGATTCTGCTGGTTTCCAGGAAAAAGAAAGAAGCAAAACATCTTCCTTTGATCAGAGTCAAGAACAGGTGGAGATTGCGGAAGCATACCACCAAAAATCTGACTGGAAGAAACCTGAAAACATACAGACAGTCTTGGAAGTTAAGATTCTTAGGCTCAAATTGAAAGTGCTTAACCCAAAACAAGTCCATGTGTATATCAAGGATGTTGAAAGTTGGAACTTCAAAGTTAGATCCACATTTATATTCATAATGTGAACTCTGGCGTAATAGTAATATGTGATATCTATTCATAGTCAACCCGGTTAAGGTCTTACAGTGTATGAAAAGATAAAATCACTGCTTGACCATTTAAGAACTTCTGATTCATACAAGAAACCGAGCTTCTCCGCCTTGCGCCGTTGTGCCTAAAAATACAAAAAATCAAGTCACTTGATAATTTATCAAAAATTAATATAGAAATCCATTAGCAACTTAAGCAAAAAAGCACCTTCAAAGGATGACTACTTGACTCACACAAAACTTCAGTTCCGGGACCAGAGTCGACATTCAATTGTATCTTTTCTTTTTTGGAAATTTTCTTCCCAGCGGGAGTGACAAACTCAGGAAAAATAAGTGGTATTCTCAAGGAGAATTGACCATTGTTATATAACAATTTTTGAGACCAACTAACTTTAACTGAAAGATTGGAACCCCCATCAATCTGAACAGGTAGCATACAATTTATAATGGTTAATGACTTTAAATCATGAAGAATTCAGACTCCATAGGATAGAATCAGTAGTAACCTCGGGTATTGTAAAAGTAAATATGTGGGGTTTTAGAAAGCCTCCGTTTTCAGCTTCAACAGCATTTTCCATATCCTTTTTCTCATCCTTGGAAATCTGCCGAGAACGATATGATTTTCTTGGTGTTTCAACCTCAACACCTAGAACTGAACCCTGTTAGCCAAATAATTTAGTATTTGAGAACCAAAAATTAAACAGGGCTCTGGTATAATAAAACATATGGAACAATAACAGTGCATTTCAGAACCTATGATTTCATGAAAGATGATTTCATGCCAGAAGAAGTTCCTCAATTTATAGAAGTTCTTTAAGCAGGCTATTCCTTCCACATCCATGCATCAAGCCGAAACTGATAAGGTGAATAATTCCCTAATCTCTTCCGTATCACAAAGTGACAACTAAAGATAAAAAAAACAACTACTAGAAACACTCAGGGAGTAGAATAATCCAGCACGTTTGGCCAAACTATCTTTTTTTGAAGAGGTCAAACACATTCAACTGTTGACTCTTATTTTTCTGGGTTGGTGATGAGATATGAACTCAAGACATTTGTCTGCTCTAATACAATACTAAACTACAAGCCATCATCTCATCTAAGAGATTTAAGTTACTTAGGAGTGTCATAAATTTATATTGACATTGACTTACTTTTTCTTAACACAAACATACAACTGAAGTGCAATCTAATGATCAAGAAAGAGTGGAATACACATTCACTGAATTGTTGTAAGTAATAGACTAGCACTCTTTATTCCTAGCTTAAAGCATATTGCAATCTGGCATTATACACCACTAACATAAGCTGATTTTTCTTCCTCAGAATTATACCATATAAAATGATCGTGGCAGCGTGAGAGTTCCCAGAGTTATTTATTGTTCACAACATAATTTGCACCAAAAGTTTTTTCTACGCTTCAGCTTCATTTTCCACGCAAATCCACACTAAAGAAAAACCAAGTTTAACATTTATGCAGATTTTTTTTTTTTTTTTCACCTAAAGCCTTTCCAAAGACTGCCAGCTTTCAAAACAAAGCAACAAACTGAATTTCAAAACAAAGCATATAATAATGCCATCACCATCACCTACAGGCCCTTTTCCCTTCGTGGGTTTTCCCCAACCCCTCCCCCCTCATTTTTGAAACGTACCAAAGGAAAACGCCGAAACAGTTAGAATTATTAAGCTGTCGTTTGGTATACTTGTTTTGAGTTTATTTTCTATTTTATATTTTTGAAAATAAAAAAAAACAGCTCAA
>QLOD02149213.1:0-15656 GCA_003260245.2 Sideroxylon spinosum | reverse complement strand
AATTTTTTTTCTAAATTTTACCAATTCTTACCAAACATTCAATACTCATAAAATAGTACCACGTGTTAACCGCATAGTTGGAAAAACATTGCATACTAAGCTCTCCCTCTCGCTCCTCTTTTCCTTAAATTCATCCCTCTAATTAAGTAAAAAGGAAAAATTGACATAGAAAACTGTCATCGAGGATCGGGATAGTTAACCTCAAATTTAACTGTTCAAATACATTTATATTTTTTAAATTCAAAAAAATAAATATATAAATGTACCTAGACTCTTAAATTTTAATTTAATAATCCCAACCTTATACCTTTAAGGTGAAATAGATTGCGAGGTCAACCCAATTATGATAAATCATGCATGATGTTAAGGGAGTATTTGGGCTGTGTTTGGAGTCTAAAAAAAAATAAAAATTTTCAAAAGTTAAACTCCAAAAATTTGAATTTTTTTGAAAAATTTTCAAAATCCGTTAGAACGGGCAAAAATATAGCGTTCCAACGGTTTTGTCATAATTTTTTTATGAATTGTACTGATATTTGTATCAAAAACTTTCACAAAACTCCCAAAATTTTTAAGATTCTATACTAAAATTGTGTCACGTATTACTTTATATAATTTTACCAACTTTATATCAAATCAATTACAAATATCTAACCATCATTTCAAAACAACTTTTTATACTCCAAACACCCAAAAGTTACACTTTTGGTTTTTTGTAAATTTTTTTAGTTTTTTTTAGGCTCCAAAACGCAGCCTTGGTTTACTTAAAGAGAATACATAACTTTTATTAATTTTTCTAATTTTCTTTAATTAAATTTCATCAGTGTCATTTTTATGTAATTTTTATATTTTTTGACAAACCAAACACTACCTAAATTTCGTTAATAACAATTGTCGCATCAAAGAATTTTAGTAATTCATAGAATATTAATATATATTGAAACATGTATCAAAACAAAAGACTAACAATGATGTAAAATTCCTGTCAACTATTTATTCAAGATATTTAACTGATTAATTATATTTTGGTTTTGTTTGAGATTTCAATTTTTTTAAAAAAAATTCAACAATTTTAATTTTTTTAATCACTTTTATATCACTTCAATACTAATTTTAATTTTTTTTTTACCCCTCTTGAACTAAAATACTATTATCACAATTATTTTGATTGCCTTTTGTGATTATTTTTTTTTTATGCAATAATATTTTTTCTATTATTACTAGTAACGGAGATATGACAAACCGCCTGGATAAGATTGTGCCACGTCTTTGGAACGAAAGAACTCTTTACCAGCCGATTGTCAGTGTGTCGCTATGATTTTCTTTTCTTTTCTTTTCTTTTTAAATATCTTTAAATTAATAATTGAAAATTGCGCATGTATAATATTTATAACCAACTATCGTCAAATTCATACAAAAAATAAATAACTAATTATCATGACTATAAAAATTTAATTGTTAAGCATAAATTCTATAAAAGTGATTTTGATAAAAATTAAAAAAAAAATTGAGTAATAAATATTATACCATAAATCATCAAAGTCCAACCATAATATTGATATTTGTTGATGCGCATCAATTAGGTGTCAATACTATGTAAGAAGACTTGTCAAAAACAATGGAGCGCATGTCACCTAACAAGAACATGTGGGATTACTAGTGATGCAGGTCAATGTAAGAAGATTTGGCCAAAAAAACAAAAAAAAAGGAGAAACCTTAACAAGAACATGTGTAAACGGGGAACCTTCATAAAGATTTGAATGACTGAGAAAAACAATTAATAGAAAAACAACCTTTGAAAATCATTTGTTTCAATTAGAGCTAATCATAGGCCCACCTCACTTGACCCCTTTTTTGAGAGGGTTGATTTAATATTTTAAACCTGTGATCTAAGCTTAATGAAAAAGTAAGCTTGAATTTAAATTTCAGGCTAACTTTAGAATTAGGATCTTGAGCTTGAATCCGGCTTCGACCCATTTTTTCCCGACTAAAATTAATATGTGGTTTGACTAAAATAAATTATATGTTCCCCTAAATAACTTGACCAGAGGTTCAATTTAATTAATTCTAATTTCAACGGATTTATTTATTTATTTATTTGAGAAAACACATTTACTCATTTGTGAAGAAAATATTCTTTTAAAAATATAATTAAATGTGTTTTTTTTTTCTAAAAAAAAGACACATTTAGTATTGGACCAGATTTAACTAAAGTGTATTACATGTTCCCCTAAAAAACTTGGTTCGATTAAATTAATTCTAATTTCAACGGACTTTTTTATTTATTTATTATTATTATTATTATTATTTTTGAGAAAACACATTTTCTCATATGTGAAGAAAATATTCTTTTAAAAAATATAACTAAATGTGTTTTTCCTAAAAAAAAAATTAAATAAATTAAAACAAACAGAGGCTTGATGTTCAAACACTTAAAAACAATGAATACTTTTAATTTATCAACGAAAAATATATACATCATCAACCAATTCGATTAAAAAATGAGTCAAACACCGTCCAATTGCAGCAAACTCAACAAAGCGAAAAACGAGTCGATCTCTCATCAATGCTATGCATTTTATTACAAGAGTATAAATGCATGATAATTAAGTTTATATCAATAGGGGAGGGAAGGGAAAGATAACAAATTCTTCTCTTTCCCTTTTTTACAAAATTATGAATCCAAACACCCTGTTGAATACCTTTCAAAAAAAAAAAAAAACACCCCATTGAACAAGCGTGTGGTAAATCTCTTAGCCTCAATCGTTGCGTGGTCCTAAGGCTAGCTATGAAGTTTCGTATAACCGTCACATCTTAAATTCTTTTTCATTGCGCTCGGCGCAACAAATGTCACGTTTGAATTAAAATAAAATAAAAAATAATAATGCAAACCAAATCCAAGCAAAAAAAGAAATAAAAAAAAATATTCAAACACACAAAATGCTAACGTGAAAAAATCCACCAATATAGAAAAAAAAAACCACTGAACTAATCTCAAATCTTTTATTGTCATCAAAATAATAATGAATATACTATTTCAATAATATTAGATAATCAAAACAACTCTTAAGTATTCATCAAAACTTGAGAAACAACAAAGAAAAATTTTGATTATTTACAAAACTTCCAATCAAGTGAAGAAATCTTAAATTTACCGTCTTCAAGCTCTTAACAAATCTAAACCAAAACCAAACAAAATTTTCAAAAGTCTGCCGAAAAAGCTGAGCCGCCGTTGTCCCGTTTTTTTTTTTTTTTCCCCTTTCTTTCTTTCTTTCTTTCCTTTCTGCCATGTATCTCCCAAGAGCAAAAGAAAAACCAAACCTTAAAAAACCCTTACATATGTATACAAGTCACGTGGGCCAAAACAAATAAAACAAACACATGGGTTTTAATCCTATATGATGTTGACCACCATAAGCCTAACATATCTCCCCTTCCACACACATGGGAGAAAAGAACAACAACCACGACCTTTGGCTTGAAGTCCATTTTGATCATCTCCATGCAAACCTAAAGTTTTTCTCTTAGAACAACCTTCATCAATATGTCAGATGGATTTCTGTTTTTATGAATTTTTTTCAACTACATAAGTTGCTTCCCTATTACTTTGCATATCCAGTGATAGCGAACATCAATATACTTAGTATGGGAATGATATATGGAGTTCTTGCTCAAGTCCAAAGCATTCTAACTATCACAAAACACCATATACTCTTCTTGCTTTAACGCCAGTTTTTAGAGAAACCGTTTCATCCATAATATCTCTTTACCTGCTTCAGCAGTAGCAATGTATTTTGTCTCAGTTGCAGGCAAAGCAATACACTTCTACAGCCTGGACTGCCATGACACAGCTCCCCCTACAAAAATAAATAGAAATCCAGAAGTTGACTTTCCACAATAAAGATCACCTACCATATTAGGATCTGTAAAACGTTCCAGACTAATATAAAGCTCCCAAAACATAAACACAAGCTTAAGGTAACCTTCAAATATCGAAGAATCCATTTGACCGCTTCCCAATGCTCTCGTTCTAGACATGAAAGGAACCTGCACACAACTCTAACTGCATGAGTAATATCTGGCCTAGTGCAAATCATAGCATACATCAAACTTCCAATTGCAGAGGCGTAGGGAATTACTCCCATCCCTTTTCTTTCTTTCTCAGTAGAAGGACATAAACTTTTACTTAATTTAAAATGATTGGCTAAAGGTGTACTCACCGGCTTAGCGTTCTTCATGTTGAACCTTTCAATCACTCGTTCAATATACTGCTCTTATGACAACTATAACTTCCTAGCTTTCCTGTCATAAATAATTTTCATACCCAATATTTGTTATGCTGGCCCTAATTCTTTCATATCAAAAGACTTGAACAACTCATCTTTCAGCTTACCAATCATCTTTGTATTTTGACCCACGATCAACATATCATCAACATAAAGCAAAAGGATAACAAAGTTACCATCTGGTAATCTCCTGATGTAAACACACTGATTTGCAACAGTCTTCTTATACTCACTTCTCACCATGAATCAATCAAACTTCTTGTACCACTGTCTTGGCGCTTGCTTGAGACTGTAAAAATTTTTCCTTAACTTACTAACCAAGTGCTCTTTACCTTTTACTTCAAAACCTTATGGCTATGCCATATAAATGTTTTCTTCCAAGTCACCATGGAAAAAGGCAGTTTTCACATCTAATTGCTCCAGCTCAAGATCCATGCTAGCAGCTAATCCTAGAACCACTCAAATAAGGTCATCTTCACAATTGGTAAAAAGATCTCATCAAAGTATCATACTTTACGTAAAGTAACAAAATAAAGTATCATCAATAAAGTAACAAAATATGTATTGCTAGCTAAAGACTCTACCTGTATAAGACCACAAACATCAGATATGCTCTACCTAAAATCTCAGATTTTCTTTTAGTAGATGAATGAAAAGTAACTCTATGATACTTACCAAATAAATAATAATCACAATGGTTCAAAAAATACCTTTCGTAAAGGGGGTGAGTAACTTCTTTACCAAGATCTACAATCCTTTGTCACTCATGTGAGCAAGTCTCTTATGCCATAAATTTGGTGAAGACTCGTCTTCCACTGCATGTAAGCCATTAGAACATACCTTCACATGAGTCTTGTACAATGTACAGCATGCCTATCCTTTTGCAACAACCAGAGATCCCTTAGTTAACTTTCACTTTCCATTGCCAAAATAATTCATATAATCGTACCGGTCTAGTGCAATCCTAAAAATAAGACTCAGACGTAAATCAGGAACATGCCTCATATCTTTCAGAACCATAGTGCAACTAACATCAATTTAGATGCATACATCACCTATTCCTATAGTATTTGAGTGACTAGAATTACCCATTTTCACAAAGCCAAAATCATCAACTTTTCATGAAGTGAATAACTCAATCCTGAAAGTAGCGTGGTAAGACGTTGCTGTATCAACAATCCGCTTAATATCATGATCTGCAAGATAAAGTCATTCTTCCTCTCCAAAGAATAGTACAATCACATTCTCAGCTACTACAGCTGTAATGTTACCATCTTCATTATTCTTTTGATTGCCGTCTTGTTTTATCTCTTTTTTCAAAATACGGCAGTTTTTTTTTATATAACCCTCCTGGACACAATGGAAACACTTATCTCTTGGCTTTGACTGACTCTTATTATCTATAAATTTGCTGCGACCTTTATTCCATCCTTTTTTAGTCTCTGATTCTCTTCTTCCTTTGTTTGAATGATTATTCTCAGTGCCTGTCTTTTTCTTTCTTACCTCTTCATTAAACAAAGCATCCTTAACTATGCTCATAGTTATTTTCCCATTAGGAGTAGAGTTACTTAGCGAAACAACTAATGTCTCCTAGTTTTCAAGCAAAGAACTCAAAAGCAGTAGGGACTAAGTCTCATCATCTAGTACCATCTTAATAGTAGCCAACTGAATTACAATACTCTAAAACTCACTGATATACTGGGCAGTTGAAGTACCGTATCTGAATTTCAGGTTCACAAGCCTTCTCATCAAAAGAGTTTTATTACGTGCAGTCTTTCTCTTATACATAGCCTCCAATTTTGTCCATAGAACATAAGTATCAGTTTTTTGGGCAACAATGTGGAATATGCTATGATCAATCCACTGTCTAATCTATGTAATAGTTTCTCTGTTAATTCTGACCTAGTCTTTCTCTGAAATTTCATCAGGTTTGACTCTTTTGCTTTCAATAGGCTCATCAAATCCTTGCCATATAACACATCCTCTATCTTTGGCTTCCAAATTGCATGGTTTGAATCAGTCAATTTAATCGTGGAACTATGTGTATCATCCATTTTAATTCACACAAAAATAATCAAATCTCTGATACTACTTTGTTGGGGAAAATAACCCTCCTAACCAATATCATGTGTGAATTAAAAAAAAATAATTAATAATAATAATGCAAGTTAAATCCAAGTAAGCAAAGAAATAAGAAAAACATTAAACACATAAGCTACCAAAATTTACCTGAAAAACCTTCTAATGTAGAGGGAAAAATCACGAGACCTATCTTAAATCTTTCCCTATCATCAAAATAATAACAGATACACTGTCTCTAATAATATTAGGTAATCAAAAAAATTCTCAAATATTTATCAAAACTTGAGGAACATCAAAGAAAGTTTCTGATTAGTTATAAACCTTTCAATTAAGTGGAGAAATCCCAAATTTATAGAATTTTCAATCTCTAAGAAAATCGAAACCAAAGTCAAACAAAATTTTCAAAAATCTGCCAACAAGGTTGAGCCGCCGCTGTTTTTTTTTTTTTTCTTTCCTTCTTTTCCTTTCTGTCGTGTATCTCCCAAATAGGAAGAGTCGGGGACGGGGAGCCCTACCCCCATCCCCGATCCTCGAATTGAAAACCCCCCTCATAACCTACCCGATCCCTATCAAGAATTCAATTTTACCCCCCATCCCCGCCCCGAATGGGGATCAGGGATCCCCGCAGGAATTTGGGTACCCAAAAATTAAATTAAAAAAAAAAAAATAAAATTTACAAACTGGATAGATCGAAAACAGGAGCAAACTCGTAACAAAACAGCAGCAAATTCGTACTACATATACAGCAATGACTACAGCACAACTAGCAACAAAACAGTAGAAAAATAGCACCAAATTCTACAACAAACAGCAGCAAAATAGCACCAAATTCTGTAACAAAACAGTAGAGAAACAGTAGCAAATTCTACTACCAAACAGCAGAAAAATAACAGCAAATTTTGCAACAAAAAAGTAGAAAAACAGTAGCAAATTCTGTAACAAAACAACAGCAAATTCAGATAGATAGCAATATATGTCACTCGAAATAAATTAAATGAAACCAACACAAGTCACAAATTCCGAATACACCCCATTCGGATAGGTACCAAATCCATCAAAGTAAACAAAATAGTGTGCATAAAACCAAACCAAAGTAAACATATTACAGAAAGAGTTTCCCCCAACATGCAAGCAGTAGCCACTGTTAGAGAACCAAAAAAAAAAAGAGAAAAAGAACATATTAATAGTTGAGAAAGGATTTCAAGAAACATATTAGAAATGAAAGCAATCAACTCTTACCCAATCAATCATCTGTTATACCAGATAAACACTCATCTATGTCGAGATCTTCATCATTAACGATTGGGAAAGGATTTCCCGGTATCGTTTGCACACCTTAAGCAATAAGAAAATATTTCCAATTAGTAAATAGCAATTACAAATGAAAGTAATAAGAATATATTTCCAATTAGTAAATAGCAATTGCAAATGAAAGTAATAAGAATATATTTTCAATTAGTAAATAGCAATTGCAAATGAAAGTAATAAGAAAATAACCACTAAATTACCTCCATTCTCAATTACCGTCAACCAACTTTGACTACACATCATTGTTTCCAAAGTCTTAGGACTAAATCTATTCCGATTTGGACTAACCACTCTACCACCAGTGCTAAAAGACGACTCCGATGCAACTGTAGATACAGGCACGGTCAACACATCTCAAGCTATGGCTTGCAAAGTAGGATATTTCAAGCTATTAGATTTCTACCATGCTAATGTATCAAAATCATCACATCTTGGTAGCAAATCATCCTCCAAATAATAATCCAATTCCAACTTCACATGTTCAGTTTTCTTTTTCTTCTTTGTATTAAGAAACATTTCAAAACAATCATTCGCATTATTCTTTGTGGTATTGGTAGAGTGTGGCTTCCTTATATTTTCATTATCATTCTTGTTTTTGCCTTCATAGATTACAAGCAAGTCAAAACAATGTTTCCTAATGCTTACAATCATCTCATCACCTTGCTCTTGGTAAATATTGGAATAATAACACTCAATCAATTACATCTTGTATCTTGGGTCCAACACAGCTGCTACTCCCAAAAATCCATGAGTATTCTCCCAATATTTGTCATACTTTTGAATCATAGTAGAGGCCATTTCCGACAGCACATAGTTCTCACAAAGGACCCATTCTTCCAATTTCATTTTGGTCTCACACACATTCTTAAAAAATAAATTAGAAGTTGGATAACTAGTCCCACTAAACAATAAAGTGACCTTGTAAAAAATTTCTAGCCTCTCACATATATCCATGCCCATCTTCCAATCATCATCACTTGGACAAGATTTGTATTGATTTTCCTTGAGTTTTAAACGGCCAAAAGCACTCTTATATTCTATGACAGTTAGGAGCATCGTATAGGTTGAGTTCCACCTAGTAGAACAATCAAGAGACAACTTTTTACCACTAGAAACCCCCAATTGGCGAGCTGCATCTTCAAATTTTTCCTCTCTTTTCGGAGTTGCTGTCCAATAAGCAACACTATCTCCAACCTTTTCAATCGAAAACTTAATAACATCTAAACCATCCTTCACAATCAAGTTAGAATATAGGCAACACATCGCACGTGAAAGAAACTCTTAAACCAAAGATGATCACTTCCAAATTTTTCCAACAACAAATTTATCATAGCATCATTGGTAGTACAATTGTCAACCGTTAGAGTAGACAATTTTCTATCAATATTCCACTCCAAAAACATATCCATCAATACATCACATAATACTTCCGCCGTATGTGGACATGGCATACACACAAACCTAAACAAAAAAAATTACTTTAATCATTTAATAAACTAGAAGGATTCACAAACATAGCAAAAATGTAACTGGAAAAAGAAATTAATTACCTAAGAATGCGACTTTGCAATTTCCAAGAGTCATCGATGAAATGAGCCGTGATGACCATAAACCCTCTCTTTTGATTGCTAGCAGTCCACATGTCTGTTGTCAAGGAAACTCTACTTTGGTTTCTTTCTATAAGCCTAATTGTCTTTGACCTCTCCACGTCATATATGTTCATAATATCCCTCTTGATAGTACTTTGAGAAACAACATGAAACAAAGGTTGTAAAGTTTGACAAAATCTCCCAAACCAAAGGTGTTCTACCATGCTTAGAGGGTATTCATGCATTATTATCATGTATGCTAGTTGTTTTCTAGCATGCTCTGGGTTGAAGGAATAAGCTTGGAGTGTACTACTTTTCCCCGTCCCCAACATAACATTAGGTGTTAAAATCTTTTGCTTGCTATGAATCATCTTTCTTCTCGGACAAGAATTATAGTGATTGGACAAATGTGTTGTGCCACTCTTAGGTCCCGCAGATAATTTTTTGTTACAATACAAACATCCTCCTTTGTATTCAATCTTACCCCCCACTAGTTTTTTTATCTTTTGAAAATGCTCCGATACAGGACTTCTTAACTTAGATATATTCACCAATTCATCGTCTGCAAAGTTATACTCAACTTCACCAATGGGAATTGACTCTGTTCCTGGGTCTGTATCCTGTTTCTATGTCTGAATCTGGTTGCGAACTATTCAATATTGGTGCTCGCATTTCATTTGATTCCACTTGAGTTAACATTGATAGACTTTCCCGAGGTGGCAAGCTATGTGTTAAAAAATTAAAGCAAACGAACATCAGTACACACCTAATATTAGTAAACAACTATCTATGACAAAAGGCTCAAACGCAATTAATGTACCTCAAGGATTTCGATCTCTTCTCCATACTATCATAAAAAATGGCTCATTGGTAGTGTATCCAAATCATCAAGTGTTCAATCTTACGCACTACATAACAAAGAAAGAAACAAACTACCAATAAATTGACATGGACGCAATTGCAGATAACTTCTTGGGCCAATTGGAACGCCAGAAGCCTGAGAGGAACTATAAAAATTAACGGGCTTAAGATTTTGCCAGTAAATAGTATTTTGGGCATAACTTTTGATCCGTAAGGAGTTACGCGGCCCACCACACCTTTCTGGAAAGCTCTTGAAGAAGCCCACAGCGCGGCAACTCAGGGTTTACCCCAGTTGAGTTCGTTTTTGGCCTTAAAAACCCTCGGTTCCGTCCTTCTTAGGGATTTTTTAAATTTTCGGGATTTTGGAACTTTGTTCAGTTTTTTGTTTTCTCTGGTTTTCGTATTGAAGACTAGGGTTTTAGTACTTCCAGTTGCGTTAAAAATTCTGCTACCCATTAAAACTTAGAGAAAACTGAAAACATGAACTGAATGTTATTGAAATAGAGGGCCAGAAACGCTATGTTTTTGTTTCTGAAATCACAAGATTACGCTGCCAGAATGTGAAAATCTAACAAACCCCATTTAATCAAACTCTATTTAAGGATAAATCGAGCTCTAATTAAGCAAAAATCGAGCAATCAATTAAAACCCAGTTCGTGTGCGTATTACCAGAGAAAGAGAGAGAGCAAGACTGCAACAGAGACGGAGAGGTGAGAAGACCTGAGAGAGAGCCGAGAGAGCTGTGAGACGGAGGTGAGTCAACCACAACCAGAAGATCTGCAAGAGAGAGCCGAGAGGGCTGTGAGACGTAGAGAGAGAGAGAGAGAGAGAGAGAGGATTTACCGTCAATGGTCTGCCGTCTGGAGTGAAGATGGGGAGAGTAGAAGAGAATGATAGAACTGAGAAGTGAGAAACGGCTAAACCCTAAAATTTGACATATATATATATATATAAGGATTTGGATAGGGGCAGGTACGGGTAGGGTCGGGGATCGGGTAGGATAGGGTCGGGTCAACCGAGATGCCCATCCCTACTCCCACAAGCAAAAGAAAAACCAAACCTTTAAAAACCCTTGCATATATATACAAGTCACGTGGGCCAAAACAAATAAAACAATTTAATCCCATGTGGTGTGGACCACCATAAGCCCAACATCTCTCTCTCTTCTCCATATGCAGTGCTAACTTGATTCCCCTTATGCAGTGTTTAAAAAACATGAGCAGTTTGGTGGTAGTCATCTTAGCAATTCTTTGCTTGCTTCTTCTTCTTTTGATAGTCCATATGAGCTCCATTAGCTCTCGAATTCTTCCCAAGTTCAACCCCATGATTTCTCAACAGCACTTATCTTCAACCATGGCCCACATTAACTCAGCTTGTAATTCCCTGTTTGGTCACTCGGAATTCCACCACAATCGCTCCACCGAAGGACTCAGCAGCAAGATCAGGCGATACGACCAGAAAGAAGAAGAAGGCACTGAAATTGAAGGAGGGGAAGAGATAAGAGAGCTGAGGTGTGAGCACCTCTTTCACTCAGTTTGCTTGGAGAGATGGGTTGGGTATAAGCACAGGACTTGTCCTCTTTACCGTGGCTCTTTAGCTCCGCATAATAATAAAACGGCTAATTATGATCAGCTTGTACTGGAAGAAGAAGATCACAGAGTGTTGTTTTTCAACTTCTCTTCTTTAAGCTCAAGGGACCGGACTACATGGTGGCTGCGCTAATCACCTCATAATTATTAATTGACAAGATAGCTTCATCTATCCATGATCTATGGAAAACATAGGCAGGATTAATCTATCCTAATTCTGAGATTATATATAGCTTTGATGTCAGCCTTCTTACCAAAAATGCCTTGTAATTTAGTTATTTTTAATTACTGGGAGTAATGGAAAAATTGTTATTAATTGGTTTGGTAACGAGAAGTAATGAAAAAATAATATTATTTTTTAGTATTTTGTATTCTTTTATATCTTTATAAATTTATAAATACTGTTCTAAAAATAACTAACAGATAATTTTTTGTGATCCACTAAAAACCATCACTATATATTACTTTTATCATTGGTTAAAAAATCATCATTTTAAGATCAATTTGTGCGAATAGAAAAAATTTACTTTAGCTATTAGTTTCATTATAACGGCGACGAATAATGTTGTTTCGTCTCTATATATTATAACATATATAAATAGAATACTTAATCTGTTATTATAAACAGGACTTTTACCAATGGTTATAAAACTATTACTATAAGTAAAATGTGTACCAAAGAAATTCGAAATTTGTGTTAGTATAGAATACAATATACACTAATAACGCGTTGTAACGTCACTATAAGTTGTAGCATATGTTAATAAAATATTAAAATCATTGCTATAGCACATGACCTGCTAAAAAAATTAATTATTTTATTAAAAGTTACTATTTTACTAAACGTATAACAAATTAACTTTTTACGAATTCAATAATTTGTGATAAAAAAGAAAATTCAATTCTTTCGTAGTTACCAGACACACAACACGCACGCTAATAACATGGCAAACGTGCAGTGAGTAGGTAGGAAAGTAAAAGTGGGTGCTTTCTACTCCGGCCCCATCCCTTGATGACTTTAAAGGGCTATGTTGGAAGTATATGTTTTTTAATATGAGTAATCCATTTAAAATTATCAGATAAAAAAATTAAATAAGCTTAAAAAATTAAAAATTAATGTTTTTAATTTCCAAACGAAAATATTCGTGAGATGCTCCAAAATTCAATCAGACCAATTTTTTAAGAATAGGGACGTCGAAATTATTATTAAAGGCTAGGTCATAATTGAAGTTTTAGAAGTGACCCCATCATATATTTGGAAATCGGAAAAACATTTGAAATGTGTCAATTAAATTAGCCAAAAAGTTTTAGATGAACCTATTTACAATCTATAAATAATCTCTTACATTCTATTTTATTTCTTCATTAATTAAAATTACATATTTGTTCAACTGTTTTTTCAAATATATTTTGTATACTTATAATACCATAATAGTCCTTAACAAAAGCTTAATTCAAGACGTAATTATAATATTGTAATATTTTTATTTTATAATAGAAATTATTATTTTTTAAAATATTTACAAAATGTAACCTGTCAATTTTATTCTTAGATATTTTAATAAGTGGACGGACAATTAGAATATAAATTTTCTGAAAAAAATCAATTATGCCTTTGAATTAATTTTACTATGATAAAAATTTCTAATTTTATAATTTCTTAAAAGAAGATTTGTTATAATAAAAATTGAAATTAAGTTTTCAAAAAAAAAAAAAAAGTAATTATAGCTTGTTTACTAAATTTGTCTTTATATTTAAAAGTTAATTTTTTCAATTCATTGATTTTCCTAGCTATATATATTTTATATTTACATAAATGATGAGAAAAAGAAATCAAATATTCAATTCTGAAATAAGAATTGGTGAGAAAAATTAGTAGGCGTAAAGGACAATTACATATTGAAATTCACAAATGTTCTCATATATTTTCCTTGTTTGTCGAAAAAAAATATTTTAAAAGATTAACATAAATTTTACTTATATTTATATTTTTATCAATTATATAAAACTAAATATTAATTTATTTTATAACCTAATCAAATACGAAAATAAATTATTTCATTTCAATTTATTTAGAAACTTTTGACATTTTATTACTTTCATAAATTATTTATTTAATATTTAATACACTTACCTTTTATTTCATTATATTATTTTTAAAATATATTACTAGATTGTGAGAATTAAAAAGAAAAAAGAAATATATAGAATCTTACTAAATGATTTGAGAATAATGACGAGACTTAAAATAACAAAAAATTTCTAAACAATACGAATGAAAGAAATTAATTTTTTATTTTAAGAAATTATGACATAAAATAAAATTTTTTATATGATTGTTAAAACTATAAATATAAATAAAAATTAGTTTTATTATTAAAAGTAACTTTTTCTATGCTCTTGTAGGCTGAAAGGTATTTGTTTAAATTTGTAAATATTTTCTTTATTAAGGGAAATTATATTATTTCAAATTAGATATAAGATTAATTAAACAAAAATAAAGAATAATTTTGTAATTTTATTTAAATGAAAAGACAAAGTGGAATATCAAAGACTATTTGTGGTGTACAAATAAACTCACCCAAAATTCTATTCTAAACAAAAAATAAACTTCATCCCATAGAATCCCCAATTACTTTTGGAGATGAAAACAAAAAATAATAAGAAAGAAGTACTCATCTCTGTTTTAACAGCTATCCTACTGTAGGAAGATAATAAGACAAGTGTTTGAAGAATTTTTAAAATTAACAAAACTTCAAACTAAATAAACTGTTATTTTTTATATTTATAACTTCTTACAATTTTAATAATACTAAAAATTATAATTATTATATAATTAAATAATTTTGCTCTTGGATATTTAGAAAATTACATAAAAATGGACTTTAGGTAAAAATACTTCATTTTGATGAATTTAATTTTTGAAATTCCCAACAAAAGAATTTTAAAAATTAAATTCCAATTTTATTAACTTTTTATGATAAACCCATTATTTTTAATCCCCTCTCTCTCTCCTCCTCCCTTCTTACTTTAGCTCTTGTCTGGAAGGTGGTGAATAGCAGCAACATGGTAAATAGGAGGTAAAAGAAATTTTACATTGTTTGGGTGGAGGTGAAGAGAAAGGAAGAGAAGTAAACGAAGGTAATTTATTTACCTCTATTAATCAACTTTCTTTCATTCCCAATTTAAGAAAAATTGATGTAAGAATATTTTGAAGTTTGTTTTCTTTATTCTACCCCTACTATTTTTTAGTATTTTTACAAATGTCCATCGCAGGTAGAATATTTTTACTAAAAGTTTATTTTTATATAATTTTCTCTTTATATATTTATTTTTTTAAAATACCCTTTAACTACTCATTGTTTTTTAAATTTTTTATTTCTTTAAATGCCCCTTAATTTAGAATCTATTTAAATAGTCTTAACCACTTATTATTTACTATTTGAGACACTTTTACTAATTTGTTTTATATTTTGTTTTATTTAAAATAAAAAATTAACAAAAATTATATACATAACTTGTGCCCACTTTTTATGATTGCATATTCTAACTACACTAGGGTCTGTATTTTGATTTTAATGGAGCATTTGGAGTGTACAAAATTTTCAAAAATCTCTAACTTTTCCAAAAAACTTTCAACTTTTATCAACTATCTCCACACACAAACTTGCAAGTTTTTGAACTAATCTTCTATACCTAAACTCGAGTTCAATTTTAAACGATGAACAAATCAAATTCGATTTGACCTTATTTTTAATTATTAAATAAACTCAAGTCAAACTTTTTCGAGTCAAGGTCGAATAGTTCAAAAAAAAGCTTTCGTTTTAGCCCTACTTTAGTGTAGAAACAAAAACAAAAAAAATATGACTTTTTTCAACTACTTTTTAATCTTTTATAATAGTTTTTCATTGAATTTTGATTTGTTTTTCTGCTTTTATAGTAGT
>QLOD02149208.1:0-15656 GCA_003260245.2 Sideroxylon spinosum | reverse complement strand
CACTTATGATAATATGTTTCTGGAAAGGTAGTAATGAGACAAAGACCCTAAGTTTTGCTATGTAACTCCGTTTTCTTATTATAATATGTTTATAGTAAGCTTGTAATAAGACGATGGCCCTGGAAAATTATTGAATGATTGGGTGATAAAGATAGCATTGCGGAGGATTACATGGAGAACTAAGTTTGTCGTTATGCCCACGCGGTCGTTAAATCTTAAATTAGCGATAACATTTGATACGTATCTCCGTTTTGTTATTGGAATATATTTCTGTAAAGCTTGAAATGAGACGAAGTCCTTGGACAATTATTATGTCGTTGGGTGAAGTGGATAGCATATCGGAAGACTACTTCGAGACCAAAGGTAATCGTTACGGACGCGCGGTCTTTAAATCTTAAATCAGCCGTAACTTTTGCTACGTTACTCCATTTTCCTATTATATTATGTTTCTTGAAAGCTTGTACTAAAATGAATGCCCTGAAAAAATATTACAACATTGGGTGATGTAGGTACCACAACGGAAGACTACTTAGATACCTGGGGTTGTTGTTATGCCCGCATTGTCTTTAAATCGTAAATTGGCCAAAAATTTTTCTATAGCTTTGTCTTCTTATTATATTATGTTTCTGGAAATCATGAAATGAGACGAAGGCCCTAGAAAATTACTACATCATTGGGTAATGTAGATAGCATAACGGAAGACTACTTGGAGACCTGGGGTCGTCGTTACGATCACTCAGTCGTTAAATCTTAAATCGACCATAACTTTTGCAAGGTAACACCGTTTTCTTACTATAATATGTTCTTGGAAAGGTTGTAATGAGATGACGTCACTGGGAAATTATTACATCGTTCGGTGATGAAGATGGCATAGCGGAAGATTACTTGGACACTAAGGTCGTCATTATGTCCGTGCAATCGTTAAATCTTACAATTGGATTACAGTTAATACGTGACTCTATTTTCTTATTATAATATATTTCTTGAAAGCTTGTAATGAGACAAAGGTCGTGGAGAATTATTACACCATTGGATGATGTAGATAGCATAGCGGAAGACTACTTGGAGAACTGGGATCGTCGTTATGCCCGCATTGTCGCTAAATCTTAAGTCGGCCATAACTTTTCCAACGTAACTCCGTTTTCTTATTAGTATGTTTCTAGAAACCTTGCGATGAGATGAAGGCCCTCGAAAATTACTACATCATTGAGTGATATAGATAAAATAGCATAAGACTACTTCAAGACCTAAAGGCGTCGTTATGCCTGCATAGTCGTTAACTTTTAAATCGGACATAGCTTTTGTTATTTAACTCCACTTTCTTATTATAATATGTTTCTAGTAAGTTTTTAGTAAGACGAGGGCCCTGGAAAATTATTACATCATTAGGTGATGCAGATAACAAAGCGGAAGTCTACTTAGAGGCCTACGGTTGTTGTTATGCCCGGGTGGTCGTTAAATCTTAAATCGGCCATAACATTTGATACGTATCTCCGTTTTCTTATTATTTTATAATTATGTAAATCTTGAAATGAGGCGAAGTCCTTGGAAAATTGTTATGTCATTGGGTGAAATAGATAGCATATCGGAAGACTACTTGGAGACCTAGGGTTATCATTATGGACGCGCGGTCGTTCAATCTTAAATTGGCCGTAACTTTTGTTACGTTACTCCATTTTCCTATTATATTATGTTTCTTGAAACCTTGAACCGAGACGAATGCCCTGGCAAATTATTATGCCATTGGGTGATATAGATAGCACAGCGGAAGACTACTTGGATACCTGGGTCATCGTTATGCTCGCACTATCTTTAAACCTTAAGTTGGCCAAAAATGTTTAGTACGTAACTCCGTTTTCTTATTATATTTGGTTACTAGAAAGCTTGTAATGAGACGAAGGCCCTTGAAAATTACGACATCATTGGTGATGTAGATAGCATAGCGGAAGACTACTTGAAGACCTGGGGTCGTCGTTACGATCGCGCAGTCGTTAAATCTTAAATCGGCCATAACTTTTGCTACGTAACACCGTTTTCTACTGTAATATGTTATTCCAGAGCTTGTAAAGAGATGATGGCACTGGGAAATTATTACATCGTTTGGTGATGAAGATGGCATAGCGGAAGATTACTTGGAGACTAAGGTTGTCGTTATGTCCGCGCGGTCTTTAAATCTTAAAATGGGGATAACATTTAATACGTAATCTCATTTTCTTATTATAATATGTTTCTTAAAAGCTTGTAATGAGACAAAGGCCGTGAAAAATTATTACACCATTGGGTGATGTAGATAGCACAGCGGAAGACTACTTGGAGACCTGGGATCGTCGTTATGCCCGCATTGTCACTAAATCTTAAGTCGGCCATAACTTTTGCAACGTAACTCCGTTTTCTTATTAGTATGTTTCTAGAAACCTTGCGATGAGATGAAGGCCCTCGAAAATTACTATATCACTGAATGATATAGATAAAATAATGTAAGACAACTTCAAGACCCAAAGGCGTCCTTATGGCCACGCAGTCGTTAAATTTTCAATCGGACGCAGCTTTTGTTACGTAACTCTGCTTTCTTATTATAATATGTTTTCGGTAAGTTTTTAATAAGACAAAGGCCCTGGAAAATTATTATATCATTAGGTGATGAAGATAACAAAGCGGAAGACTACTTGGAGACCTAAGGTTATTGTTATGCCCGCGCGGTCGTTAAATCTTAAATCAGCCATAACATTTGATACGTATCTCTGTTTTCTTATTATTATTTATTTCTGTAAAGCTTGAAATGAGGCGAAGTCCTTGGAAAATTATTATGTCATTGGGTGAAATAGATAGCACATCGGAAGACTACTTGGAGACCTAGGGTAACCGTTATGGATGCACGGCCGTTATATCTTAAATCGGCCGTAACTTTCGCTACGTTACTCCTTTTTCCTATTATATTATGTTTCTTGAAAGCTTGTACTGAGACGAATGCCCTGAAAAATTATTACACCATTGGTAATGTAGATAGCACAGCGGAAGACTACTTGGATACCTAGGTCGTCGTTATGCCCGCGCTGTCTTTAAATCTTAAATTGGCCCCAAAACGTTTGCTACGTAACTCCGTTTTCTTATTATATTTTGTTTTTCGAAAGATTGTAATGAGAGGAAGGCCTTGGAAAATTACTACATCATTTGGTGATTTAGCTAGTATAGTGGAAGACTACTTAGACACCTGGGGTCGTCGTTACGACCACTCAGTCGTTAAATCTTAAATCGGCCATAACTTTTGTTACGTAACACCGTTTTCTTTCTTTAATATGATTTTGGAAAGGTTGTAATGAGATGATGTCGCTGGGAAATTATTACATCGTTTGGTGATGAAGATGGCATAGCCGAAGATTACTTGGAGACTAAGGTTGTCATTATGTCTATACGGTCGTTAAATCTTAAAATTGGGATAAAATTTAGTACGTGACTCCATTTTCTTATTATAATATATTTCTTGAAAGCTTATAATGAGACAAAGGCCGTGGAAAATTATTACACCATTGGGTGATGTAGATGGCACAGCGAAAGACTACTTGGAGATCTGGGGTCGTCCTTATGCTCGCGCTGTCGTTAAATCTTAAGTCGGCCATAACTTTTGCTACACGACTCTGTTTCTTATTAGTATTTTTCTAGATACCTTGTGATGAGATGAAAGCCCTTGAAAATTACTACATCATTGAATGATACAGGTAAAATAGCGTAAGACTACTTCAAGACCCAGATGCATTAATATGCACGCGCAGCCGTTAAATTTTAAATCGGACATAGCTTTTGTTACGGAACTTCATTTTTCTTATTATAATATGTTTCCGGTAAGTTTTTAATAAGACGAAGGCCTGGAAAATTATTACATCAATGGATGATGAAGATAACATAACGGAAGATTACTTAAAGACCTAAGGTTCTCGTATGCCCACGCGGTCGTTAAATCTTAAATCGGCTATAACATTTGATACGTATCTCCGTTTTGTTATTATAATATATTTTTGCAAAGTTTGAAATGAGATGAAGCCCATGGAAAATTATTATGTCATTGGGTGAAGTAGATAGCATATCGGAAGTCTACTTGGAGGGTAGTCGTTATAGACGACCGATCGTTAAATCTTAAATCGGCCATAACTTTTGCTACGTTACTCCGTTTTCCCGTTATATTGTGGTTCTTGAAAGCTTGTACTGAGACGAATGCCTTGGAAAAATATTACACCATTGGGTGATGTAGATAGCACAACGGAAGACTACTTGGATAGCTGGGGTCGTTGTTATGCCCGAGCTGTCTTCAAATCTTAAATCGGCCAAAACTTATGCTACGTAACTCCGTTTTCCTATTATATTCTGTTTCTGGAAAGCTTGTAGTGAGACGAAGTCCCTTGAAAGTTGTTACATCATTGGGTGGTGTAGATAGCATAGCAGAAGACTACTTGGAGACCTAGGATCGTCGTTACGCCCGTGCGGTCGTTAAATTTTAAATCGGTCATAAGTTTTGCTACATTACTCTGTTTTTTCAATATAATATGTTTCTGGGAAGCTTGTAGTGGAACGAAAGCCCTGGAAAGTTATCACATCATTGGGTGATGTAGATAGCATAACGGAAGACTACTTGGAGACCTACAGTCGTCGTTACGCCCGTGCGGTCATTAAATCTTAAATCGGCCAAAAATTTTGCTACGTAAATCCATTTTCATATTATATTATGTTTCTGCAAATCTTGTAATGAGACGAAGACCCTGGAAAAATTACTATACCATTGGGTGATGTAGATAGCATAGCGGAAGACTACTTGGAGACCTGGGGTCGTCGTTACGACCGCTCAGTCGTTAAATCTTAAATCGGCCATAACTTTTGCTACGTAACACTGTTTTCTTACTATAACATGTTTTTGGAAAGGTTGTAATGAGATGATGTCGCTGGGAAATTGTTACATCGTTTGGTGATGAAGATGGCATAGCGGAAGATTACTTGGAGACTAAGGTCGTCATTACGTCCGTGCGGTCGTTAAATCTTAAAATTGGGATAACATTTAATACGTGACTCCATTTTCTTATTATAATATATTTCTTGAAATCTTGTAATGAGACAAAGGTCGTGGAAAATTATTACACCATTGGGTGATGTAGATGGCGCAGCGAAAGACTACTTAGAGACCTGGGTCGTCGTTATGCTCACGCTGTCGTTAAATCTTAAGTCAGCCATAACTTTTGCTACATAATGCCGTTTCTTATTAGTATGTTTCTAGAAACCTTGCGATGAGATGAAAGCCCTTGAAAATTACTACATCATTGAATGATATAGGTAAAATAGCATTAGACTACTTCAAGACCTAGACGCATCAATATGCTCGCACAATCGTTAAATTTTAAATCGGACATAGCTTTTGTTACGTAACTTCATTTTTCTTATTATAATATGTTTCCGGTTAGTTTTTAACAAGACGAAGGCCTGGAAAATTATTACATCAATGGGTGATGAAGATAACATAACGGAAAATTACTTGGAGACCTAAGGTTCTCGTTTGCCCGCGCGATCGTTAAATCTTAAATCGGCTATAACATTTGATACGTATCCCCGTTTTCTTATTATAATATATTTCTGCAAGGCTTGAAATGAGACAAAGTCCTTGAAAAATTATTATGTCATTGGGTGAAGTAGATAGCATATCGGAAGTCTACTTTGGGACCTAGGGTAGTCGTTATAGATGAGCGGTTGTTAAATCTTAAATCGGCTATGAATTTTGCTACGTTACTCCGTTTTCCTATTATATTATGTTTCTTGAAAGCTTGTACTGAGACGAATGCCTTGGAAAAAATTACACCATTGGGTGATGTAGATAGCACAGCAGAAAACTACTTGGATAGCTGAGGTCGTTGTTATGCCCACGCTGTCTTTAAATCTTAAAATCGGCCAAAACTTATGCTACGTAACTTCGTTTTCCTATTATATTATGTTTCCGGAAAGATTGTAGTGAGACGAAGTCCCTAGAAAGTTGTTACGTCATTGGGTGATGTAGAGAGCATAGCAGAAGGCTACTTGGAGACCTAGGGCCGTCGTTATGCCCGTGCGGTCGTTAAATTTTAAATAGTCCGTTTTTTCAATATAATATGTTTTCGGGAAGCTTGTAGTGGGACGAAAGCCCTAGAAAGTTATTACAACATTGGGTGATGTCGATAGTATTGCGGAAGACTACTTGGAGACCTGCAGTCGTCGTTACACCCGCGTGGTCGTTAAATCTTAAATCGGCCAAAACTTTTGCTACGTAAATCCGTTTTCTTGTTATATTATGTTTCTAGAAATCTTGTAAGATGAAGGCCCTGGAAAATTACTAAATCATTGGGTGATGTAGATAGCATAGGGGAAGACTGCTTGGAGATCTAGGGTTGTCGTTATGCTTGCGCTGTCGTTAAATCTTAAGTCGGCCATAACTTTTGCTGCGTAACTTCATTTCCTTATTAGTATGTTTCTAGAAATCTTGCAATGAGATGAAGGCCCCCGAAAACAACTACATCATTGAATGATATAGATCGCATTGCCTAAGACTACTTCAAGACCCAGAGACGTCATTACGCCCGCGCAGTCGATAAATTTAAATCAGACATAGTTTTTGTTTCATCGTTATGCCCGTGCTGACTTTAAATCTTAAACCAGCCATAACTTTTGCTACATTACTCTATTTTCTTAATGGAATATGTTTCTAGAATGCTTGTAATGAGACGAAGGCCTTGGTAAACTATTACATCATTGGGTGATGAAGCAAGTATAGCGGAAGATTACTTGGAGACCTAAGGTTGTTATTATACCTGGACGGTCGTTAAAAATCTTAAATCGGCCATAACTTTCTACGTAACACCATTTTGGTATTATAATACGTTTCTGGTAAGCTTGTAATAAGACAAAGGCCCTGTTAAATTCTTACATCATTGGGTGATGAAAACAGCACTGTGGAAGACTATTATGGACCTGGGGTCGAATTATTAATGCCCGCGCGGTCGTCAAATTTTAAATCGGCCTTAACTTTTTCTATGTAACTCCGTTTTCATATTATCTTATGTTTCTGGAAAGCTAGTAACGATACAAAGGCCCTAGAAAATGATTACATCATTGGGTTATGTAGATAGCATAACGGAACACTGCTTGGGGACCTAGGGTCGTTTTTACGGTCGCACACTCGATAAATCTTAAATCGGCCATAATCTTTACTGCATAACTCCTTTTTCTGAATAAAATATGTTTCTGGAAAGGCTGTAATGAGACGAAGGCCCTAGAAAATTATTACATGATTAGGGGATGTAGATAGTATAGTAGAGACTAGTTGGAGAACTAGGGTCGTCGTTACGCCTGCAAAGTCGTTAATCTTAAATCAACTGTAACTATTGATACGTAACTACGTTTTCTTATTATAATATGTCTGTAGTAATCTTGTAATAAGTCGAAGGCCCTGGAAAATTATTGCATCATTAGGTGATGAAAACAACATAGCGGAAGACTACTTCAAGATCTGGGGTCGATGTTATGCCCGCATAGGTATTAAATTTTAAATCGGCCTTAACTTTTGCTACGTTACGCCATTCCCTAATTATAATATGTTTCTGGAAAGGTAGTAATGAGACAAAGACCCTAAGTTTTGCTATGTAACTCCGTTTTCTTATTACAATATGTTTCTAGTAAGCTTGTAATAAGACGAAGGCCCTAGAAAATTATTGAATCATTGGGTGATGAAGATAGCATAGCGGAAGATTACTTGGAGACCTAAGGTTGTCGTTATGCCCGCACGGTCGTTAAATCTTAAATCAGCCATAACATTTGATGCGTATCTCCGTTTTCTTATTATAATGTATTTCTGTAAAGCTTGAAATGAGACGAAGTCCTTCAACAATTATTATGTCGTGGGGTGAAGTAGATAGCATATCGAAAGACGACTTGGAGACCTAAGGTAATCGTTATGGACGCGCGGTCGTTAAATCTTAAATCGGCCGTAACTTTTGCTACGTTACTCCGTTTTCCTATTATATTATGTTTCTTGAAAGCTTGTACTGAGACGAATGCCCTGAAAAATTATTGCACCATTGGGTGATGTAGATAGCACAGCAGAAGACTACTTGGATACCTGGGGTCGTCGTTATGCCCACGCTGTCTTTAAATCGTAAATTGGCCAAAACTTTTGCTACGTACCTTCGTCTTCTTATTATATTATGTTTCTGGAAATCTCAAAATGAGACGAAGGTCCTGGAAAATTACTACATCATTGGATGATGTAGATAACATAGCGGAAGACTACTTGGAGACCTGGGGTCGTCATTACGATCGCGTAGTCGTTAAATCTTAAATCGGCCATAACTTTTGCTACGTAACTCCATTTTCTTTCTGTAATATGTTTTTGTAAAGCTTGTAATGAGATGATGGCACTGGGAAATTATTACATCATTTGGTGATGAAGATGGCATAGCGGAAGATTACTTGGAGACTAAGGTTGTCGTTATGTCCGCGTGGTCGTTAAATCTTAAAATGGGGATAACATTTAATACATAATCTCATTTTCCTATTATAATATGTTTCTTGAAAGCTTGTAATGAGACAAAGGCCGTGGAAGATTATTACATCATTGGGTGATGTAGATAGCACAGCGGAAGACTACTTGGAGACCTGGGATCGTCGTTATGCCTGCGTTGTCACTAAACCTTAAGTCGGCCATAACTTTTGCAACGTAACTCCATTTTCTTATTAGTATGTTTCTAGAAACCTTGCGATGAGATGAAGGCCCTCAAAAATTACTACATCATTGAATGATATAGATAAAATAGCGTAAGACTACTTCAAGACCCAAAGGCGTCGTTATGCCCGCGCAGTCGTTAAATTTTAAATCAGACATAGCTTTTGCCACGTAACTCCGCTTTCTTATTAGAATATGTTTCGGGTAAATTTTTAATAAGACGAAGGCCATGGAAAATTATTACATCATTAGGTGATGAAGAAAACAAAGCGGAAGACTACTTAAAGACCTAAGGTTGTTGTTATGCCCGCGCGGTCCTTAAATCTTAAATCGGCCATAACATTTGATACGTATCACCATTTTCTTATTATTATATATTTTCTGTAAAGCTTAAAATGAGGCAAATTCCTTGGAAAATTATGATGTCATTGGGTGAAATAGATAGCATATCGGAAGACTACTTGGAGACCTAGGGTAATCGTTATGGACGCGCGGTCGTTAAATCTTAAATCGGCCGTAACTTTTGCTACGTTACTCTGTTTTCCTATTATATTATGTTTCTTGAAATCTTGTACTGGTACGAATGCCCAAGAAAATTATTACACCATTGGGTGATGTAGATAGCACAGCGGAAGACTACTTGGATACTTGGGTCGTTGTTATGCCCGTGCTATCTTTAAATCATAAATTGGCCAAAAACGTTTGCTACGTAACTCCATTTTCTTATTTTATTTTGTCTCTAGAAAGCTTAGAATGAGACGAAGGCCCTGGAAAATTACTACATCATTGGGTGATGTAGATAGCATAGCGGAAGACTACTTAGAGACTTGGGGTCGTCGTTACGACCGCTCAGTCATTAAATCTTAAATCGGCAATAACTTTTGCTACGTAACACCGTTTTCTACTATAATATGTTTCTGGAGAGGTTGTAATGGGATGATATCGCGGGGAAATTATTACATCGTTTGGTAATGAAGATGGCATAGCAGAAGATTACTTCAAGACTAAGGTTGTCATTATGTCCGTGCCATCATTAAATCTTAAAATTGGGATAACATTTAATATGTGACTCCATTTTCTTATTATAATATATTTCTTGAAAGCTTGTAATGAGACAAAGGCCGTGGAAAATTATCACACCATTGGGTGATGTAGATGGCACAGCGAAAGACTACTTGGAGACCTGGGGCCGTCGTTATGCTCGTGCTATCGTTAAATCTTAAGTCGGCCATAACTTTTGCTACGTAACTCCGTTTCTTATTACTATGTTTCTAGAAACCTTGCGATGAGATGAAAGCCCTTGAAAATTACTACATCATTGAATGATATAGGTAAAATAGCGTAAGAGTACTTCAAGACCCAGACGCATTAATATGCCCGCGCAGTCATTAAATTTTAAATCGGACATAACTTTTGTTACGTAACTTCATTTTTCTTACTATAATACGTTTCTGGTGAGTTTTTAATAAGATGAAGACCTGTAAAATTATTACATCATTGGGTGATGAAGATAACATAACGGAAGATTACTTGGAGACCTAATGATCTCGTATGCCCGCACGGTCGTTAAATCTTAAATCGGCTATAACATTTGATACGTATCTCCATTTCCTTATTATAATATATTTCTGCAAAGCTTGAAATGAGACGAAGTCCTTGAAAAATTAGTAAGTCATTGGGTGAAATAGATAGCATATCGGAAGACTACTTGGAGACCTAGGGTGTCGTTATAGACGCACGGTCGTTAAATCTTAAATCGGCCATAACTTTTGCTATGTTACTCCGTTTTCCTATTATATTATGTTTCTTGAAAGCTTGTACTGAGACGAATGCCTTGGAAAAATATTACACCATTGGGTGATGTAGATAGCACAGCGGAAGACTACTTGGATAGCTGGGGTCGTCGTTATGCCCGCACTGTCCTTAAATCTTAAATCAGCCAAAACTTATGCTACGTAACTCCGTTTTCCTATTATATTATGTTTCTGGAAAGCTTGTAGTGAGACGAAGTCCCTAGAAAGTAGTTACATCATTGGGTGATGTAGATAGCATAGCAAAAGACTACTTGGTGACCTAGGGTCATTGTTACGCCCGTGCGGTCGTTAAATTTTAAATCGGTCATAAGTTTTGCTACATTACTTGGAGACCTGCAGTCGTCGTTATGCCCGCGCGGTCGTTAAATCTTAAATCGGCCAAAACATTTGCTACGTAAATCCATTTTCTTATTATACTATGTTTCTGGAAATCTTGTACTGACACGAAGATCAAGGAAAGTTACTACATCATTAGGTGATGTAGATAGCATAGCGGAAGACTACTTGGAGACCTGGGGTCGTCGTTACGATCACTCAGTCGTTAAATCTTAAATCGGCCATAACTTTTCCTACGTAACACTGTTTTCTTACTATAATATATTTTTGGAAGGGTTGTAATGAGATGATGTCGCTGGGAAATTATTACATCGTTTGGTGATGAAGATGGCATAGCGGAAGATTACTTGGAGACTAAGGTCATCATTATGTCCGTGCGGTCGTTAAATCTTAAAATTGGGAGAACATTTAATACTTGACTCCGTTTTCTTATTATAATATATTTTTGCAAAGCTTGAAATGAGACGAAGTCCTTGGAAAATTATTATGTCATTGGATGAAGTAGATAGCATATCGAAAGTCTACTTTGAGACCTAGGGTAGTCGTTATAGACGCGGGATCGTTTGATCTTAAATCGGCCATGACTTTTGCTACGTTACTCCGTTTTCCTATTATATTATGTTTCTTGAAAGCTTGTACTGAGACGAATGCCTTGGAAAAATATTACACCATTGGGTGATGTAGATAGCAATGCGGAAGACTACTTGGATAGCTGGGGTCGTCGTTATGCCCGCTCTGTCTTTAAATCTTAAATCGGCCAAAACTTATGCTACATAACTCCGTTTTCTTATTATATTATGTTTCTGGAAAGCTTGTAGTGAGACAAAGTCCCTAGAAAGTTGTTACATCATCGGGTGATGTAGATAGCATAGCAGAAGACTACTTGGAGACATAGGGTCGTCGTTACGCCCATGCGGTCGTTAAATTTTAAATCAATCATAAGTTTTGCTACATTAGTCCATTTTTTCAATATAATATGTTTCTGGGAAGCTTGTAGTTAGATGAAAGCCCTGGAAAGTTATTACATCATTGGGTGATGTAGATAGCATAGCGGAAGACTACTTGGAGACCTGCAGTCGTTGTTACGCCCGCGCGGTCATTAAATCTTAAATCGACCAAAACTTTTGCTACGTAAATCCATTTTCTTATTATATTATGTTTTTGGAAATCTTGTAATGAGACGAAGGCCCTGGAAAATTACTACATCATTGGGTGATCTAGATAGCATAGGGGAAGACTACTTGGAGACCTGGGGATGTCGTTATGCCTGCGCTGTCGTTAAGTCTTAAGTCGGACATAACTGTTGCTACGTAACTCCATTTCCTTATTAGTATGTTTCTTGAAACCTTGCAATGAGATGAAGGCCTCCGAAAACAACTACATCATTGAATGATATAGATTGCATTGCGTAAGACTACTTCAAGACCCAGACGCATTGTTACGCCCGCGCTGTCGATAAATTTAAATCAGACATAGATTTTGTTTCGTAACTATGTTTTCTTATTATAATATGTTTCTGGTAAGTTTCTAATGAGATGAAGGCCCTGGAAAATTATTACATCATTGGGTGATGAAGATAACATAGCGGAAGAGTACTTGGAGACCTAAGGTTGTTATTATGGCCGCGCGGTCGTTAAATCTTAAATCGGCCATAACATTTATTACTATCTTCGTTTTCTTATCATAATATATTTCTGTAAATCTTGAAATGAGACAAAGTCCTTGGAAAGTTATTATATCATTGGGTGAAGTAGATAGCATATCGGAAGTTTACTTGGAGACCTAGTGTAATCGTTATAGACGCGCAGTCATTAAAATCCTAAATCGGCCATAACTTTCGCTACGTAACTCTATTTTTTTATTATATTATGTTTCTGGGAAACTTGTAATGAGACGAAGGCCGTGGAAAATTACAACATCATTAGGCGATGTAGATAGCATAGCGGAAGACTACTCAGAGACTTAGGGTCGTCGTTACGCCCGCACGGTCGTTAAATCTTAAATCGGCCATTTCTTTTGCTACATTACTCCGTTTTCTTAATATAATATTTTTTTGGAAAGCTTGTAATAAAACGAAGGCCCTGGAAAACTGCTACATCACTTGGTGATGAAGCTAGCATAGCGGAAGATTGCTTGGAGACCTAAGGTTGTTGTTATACTGCACGATCTTTAAAATCCTAAATCGGCCATAACTTTTGCTATGTAACTCTGTCTTCTTATTATAATATGTTTCTGGTAAGCTTGTAATAAGACAAAGGCCCTGTAAAATTCTTACATAATTGGGTGATGAAAACAGCATAGCAGAAGATTATTATGAGACCAGGGGTCGACGTTATGCCCGAGCAGTCGTCAAATCTTAAAACGGCGATAACGTTTGCTACGTAACTCCATTTTCTTAACATATTATGTTTCTGGAAAGTTTTAATGAGACGAAAACCCTAAAAAATTACTACATCATTGGGTGATGAAGATAACATAGCGGAAGAGTACTTGGGGGCCTAAGGTTGTCAATATGCCCGCGCGGTCATTATGTCTTAAATCGGCCATAACATTTGATACGTATCTCCATTTTCCTATTATAATATATTTCTGTAATGCTTGGAAGGAGATGAAGTCTTTAGATAATTATTATGTCATTAGGTGAAGTAGATAGCATATCGGAAGACTACTTGGAGACCTAGGGTAATCGTTATGGACGTGCGGTCGTTAAATCTTAAATCGGCCATAACTTTTGCTACGTTACTCCGTTTTCCTATTATATTATGTTTCTTGAAAGCTTGTACTGAGACGAATGCCCTTGAAAATTATTACACCATTGGGAGATGTAGATAGCCCAGAGGAACACTAGTTGGATACCTGGGGTCGACGTTATGCTCGCGCGGTCGTTAAATCTTAAATCGGCGATAACTTTTGCTACGTAACTCTATTTTCTTAATATATTATGTTTCTGGAAAGCTTGTAATGAGACGAAGGCTTTGGAAAATTACTATATCATGGGTGATGTAGATAGCATAGCAGAAGATTACTTGGAGACCTAAGGTTGTCAATATGCCCGTGCGGTGGTTAAGTCTTAAATCGGCCATAACATTTGACACATATCTCCATTTTTTTATTATAATATATTTCTGTAACGCTTGGAATGAGACGAAGTCTTTAGAAAATTATTATGTCATCGGGTGAAGTAGATAGTATATCGGAAGACTACTTGGAGACCTAGGGTAATCGTTATGGACGCACGGTCGTTAAATCTTAAATCGGCTATAACTTTTGCTATGTTACTCCGTTTTCCTATTATATTGTGTTCCTTGAAAGCTTGTACTAAGACGAACGCCCTTGAAAATTATTACACCATTGGGAGATGTAGATAGCACAGCGGAACACTAGTTGGATACCTGAGGCCGTCGTCATGCTTGCGCTGCCTTTAAATCTTAAATTGGCCAAAACTTTTGCTACGTAACTCTGTTTTCTTATTATATTATGTTTCTAGAAAGCTTGTAATGAGACAGAGGCTCTGGAAAATTATTACTTCATTGGGTGATGTAGATAGCATAGTGGAAGACTACTTGGAGACCTGGGGTCGTCGTGATGCCCGCGCTATCGTTAAATCTTAAGTCGGCCATAACTTTTGCTACGTAACTCCATTTCCTTATTAGTATGTTTCTAGAAACCTTGCAATGAGATGAAGGCCCCGAAAACAACTACGTCATTGAATGATATAGATAGCATTGCATAAGACTACTTTAAGACCCAGAGGCGTCATTATGCCCTCGCAATCGTTAAATTTTAAATTGAACATAGCTTTTGTTTCATAACTCCGTTTTCTTATTATAATATGTTTCTGGTAAGTTTTTAATAAGACGAAGGCCCTGGAAAATTATCACATCATTGGATGATGAAGATAACATAGCAGAAGATTACTTGGAACCCTAAGGTCGTCGTTATGCCTGAGCAGTCGTTAAATCTTAAATTGGCCATAACATTTGATACGAATCTCCGTTTTCCTATGATAATATATTTCTGTAAAGCTTGAAATCAGATGAAGTCCTTAGAAAATTATTATGTCGTTGGGTGAAGTAGATAGCATATCAGAAGTCTACTTGGTGACCTAATGTAATCGTTATAGACGGGCGGTCGTTAAATTTTAAATCGACCATAACTTTTGCTACGTTACTCTGTTTTCCTATTATATTATGTTTCTTGAAAGGTTGTATTGAGACGAATGTCCTGGAAAATTATTACACCATCGCGTGACGTAGATAGCACAGCGGAAGACTACTTGGATACCTGGGTCTTCGTTATGCCCGCGTTGTCTTTAAATCTTAAATCGGCCATAACTTTTGCTACATAACTCCGTTTTCTTATTATATTATGTTTCTGGAAAGCTTGTAATGAGACGAAGGCCTTGGAAAATTACTACATCATTGGGTGGTGTAGATAGCATAGCGGAAAACTACTTGGAGACCTGGGGTCGTCGTTACGCCCGCACGGTCGTTAAATCTTAAATCGGCCATAACTTTTGCTATGTAACTCTGTTTTCTTACTATAACATATTTTTGGAAGGCTTGTAGTGAGATGAGGGCATTGGGTAATTATTACGTCGTTTGGTGATGAAGATAGCATAGCGGAAGACTACTTGGAGACTAAGGTTGTTGTTATGTCCGCGCGGTTGTTAAATATTAAAACGGGGATAACAATTAACATGTAACTCTGGTTTCTTATTATAACATATTTCCTAAAATCCTTTAATGAGATGAAGGCCGTGGAAAATTATTACACCA
>QLOD02149163.1:0-10232 GCA_003260245.2 Sideroxylon spinosum | reverse complement strand
ATAATGATCATATTTTCTTAAAATTACTGATATTATTATATGATTAAAATTGTCTACATGTTTGAAGTCAAATAAATTGAAGTTTATACCAAAGATAAAATAACAAAAAAATTTCTAGTGTGTATTTCCTAAACATGAATTCAACCCCATGCCTTGGAAAATTATTTTTAATGAGGATATAGTTTGGTTTATCTTTCCTAAACATGAAACCTAAATTGTGATAAAACTGCATTTACATTGAAAACGAATAACCTACCTAGATTCATAGATTGGATCAAATCTTTATTTATTCAAAACCTTATATATTTACTATCTTGCTTTAAGTTAGTTTAAGTTCAGTTCTCTAGTTTATTATTTATGATAATATTAGTTTGTTTGCTTGCTGCTTCATTATATCTATTTGTAATTTTAGATTTAGAAAATTTAATTTTACTGTTATTTGGAAACCATTAGGATTAGCTAACAAACATCTCATCCAGCAAACTGATTTTACTTTTCTGCCCTAGGAAATTTAAAATAGCTGAATTTAGAAAACTTAGAAATTGGAACTATTAGCTTCCCTGAAAGTTCAACACTTGGTCTCACTAGGTAAAACTATATTATACCCTCTTTCACTTTGGAGGTAAGAATTATTTGAAGCAATCACACCCCTAGTCAAACATATGTATAGCTTAAGTAGGGTCCACCTACAGTCCAAAAAAAATATTATAATTATATCTCATAATTAATATCCCAACTCCATTTGACTAAACTCTAGACATATATATCAACTGAGGATCATCCGGTATTTTTAAAAACTCATTTTATTATTTTTCTCAAAATCATGGATCTCGTCCATATACATAACACATGCTTCATCACGTCAACAATATCACATTTGAACTTTCGGCCATTCAACAATCTTAATTCATAACCAGATGAAACCACCAAGCCCAAATGCACATGATATGCTCAATCATGCATAATGATTTACTTTATTAATTCTTAACATTGAACAAAGTATGATATATTCAAGCATCAATTAGATCTCATAATATTCACCTGATTTCTATCTGAGCAATCATTAAAAGATAATTTAATCACAGAAGCTATTTTGCCATGAGAGGTCGGCCCTTTTAGGGTAGGGGTCGACCCCATTCAACTTCTGAATATGGGGTTATTCTGTCGAAAGGGGTCGACCTCTTTACTAGTGGAGTCAAAGTCACTACATATATTTGTATATATATACATAAAATGTGCATTATCTTCCTGGCTCGAGACCGACCACCATAGGTCTAATACTCAACAATACTAATATATATGTGCATCACAATATCCAAATAATGATTTTTACGACATCTATTTCAACTTTAGGTTAAGAAAATGTGAGTTTCCAACATATGTATGCATATATATACATCGAGATATATATAAACTCAAATCTTTCAAACTTAACTAAATCAAGCCAACAATATATCGAAATCCTCCTAACAACATTTAGAACACAAATATAAGTCCTACTTACCTCAGATCTGAAGGAAAAAGAAAGAAAAAACAGCGGACCTTAGAGGTCAAAAACTTCTCTCTTCTATTTCTCTAACCTCAGGCCAAATTACCATAATTTGACACTACCACGATGATCATAATGTAAAAAATAATAGGGGTCAGTTATCTTTGACCTCTGACCCTCACTTCTCTTACCATAACAAAGGGAAGGGTTAGGCCTCCTTGGCCCAACTTTCCAACCCATTACCACTTTAGGCCAAGCCAACGCCAAGAATAAATAAACTCATTTATACAAACCTAGCCTTGGTCTAAACAATTTATTAGCCTAAAATAACACATAAATCGCCAAAAATAAATACTAAGTACTACACATCAAGTTAACTCATTGGAGAGGTAATTGATAGAATGAAAACACGTAAGCAATTAAGGAATAAATTAACTTTTTTGTGTTATGTTTCTTTAGTTGAACATAAGAATATTAAAGAAGCTTTACTTGATAATAATTGGGTGAATGCCATGCATGAAAAATTGAACTAATTTATTAGGAATGGTATGTGGGTCGTAGTGCTTAGATCTACTCACACTATTGTAAATTGGAACAAAATAGATATTCAAAAACAAAAGTGATGAGTTTGGGAATGTAATTATAAATAAACTAGGTTAGTTGCTCAAGGTTACACTCAAGTAGAAGGTGTTGAATTTGATGAGACCTTTGCACTTGTTGCTCGACTTGAATCCATTAGGTTACTTTTGTCCATTGCATACTTTCTAAAATTTAAATTATATTAAATGGTTGTCAGGAGTGCAATTTTTAATAACATTCTTTAAGGAAAAGCCTATTTAGAGCAACCCAAAGGTTTTGAGGATCGAAAATTTCCTAGCCATGTGTTTAAATTTGAAAAAAAAAAGCTTAAATGGTTTGAAACAAGCACCACGTTATTAGTATAAGAGACTCATTTCTTCTTATTTGAGTCTGGTTTTTGTGCGTGGGAATGTAGACAAAACATTATTTATTCACATTGACTCTAAGCATAACTTGATTACACATATGTATATTGATGATATTGTGTTTGGATCTAGGTCTGATAACTATGCTATTGAATTTAGTAAATTAATGTCTATACAATTCGAAATGAGCATGATGGGTAAATTAAACTACTTTCTAGGTAAAGTTAAACAGAAGAATGAAGGAATTTTTACTTTTCAATCCAAACATGCTAGATACTTAGTGAAATGGTTTTTTCTTTCAAATGTTAAACATGCTAGAACCCCCATGAGCACAAGCAATAAATTGCATAAGGACCCTAGTGGTAAGAGTATAGACCAGACTTTGTATAGAAGCATGATAAGGAGTTTGTTATATCTTACTTCTAATAGACTTAGCATTGTATATAGTGTAGATATGTGTGCCAGCTATTAGTCTGATCTTAAAGAGTCACATTTGTATGCTGTTAAAAAGAATTTTAAAATATGTTAGTGGTACAATAGATTTAGGACTCAATTCACTTATGACACCAATTCTGATCCTGCGGGATATTTTGACGCCAATTGGGCGAGTAGTGTAGATGATCGTGAGAGCACTTTTGACGAATGCTTTTACATTGGTAATAGTTTAGTCTCATGACATAGTAAGAAGAAAAATGCCACATCATTATCCACTATTGAGACTGAATACATTGTTGTTGGAAGTTATTACACCCAACTCTTATGGATAAAGAAAATGCTTGCTGACTATGGATTGGACCAGGGCATTATTATATTATTTTCTGATAATATGAACGCTGTTATTATTTCTAAAAATCTAGTCTTGTATTCTTGTACTGAACATATATATATATTAGATATCATTTCATTAGAGAGTTGGTTGAGGAGAATGTAATTTTCGTGGAGCATATGCAAACTAAAACATTAACTGGCTGATCATTTCACTAAACCCTTGGATGCACTTTGAATCTCTATGGAATTCTTTGAGTATTTGTTCACATCCTTGATTTTTAAAATAAAAAAGGGATATCATGAGTTTATTATTTGTTTTGAAGATATTTTACGACTTTTATCTCTTTATATGTGCGTCAATCATTTAATCAAATGTATTGTAATGGATTAAAATTTGTATTTCTATTTAAATTGAAAAGAATTATTTTAATGAATTTTCTCATAATTTTGACGTTCTTCTTTAAACACTTGACTGATTCATATATATCTTTCCATCATCTTATCTATAGATTTTAAGTTAAATATTTGACACATTTAAAAAAATGATGGAGAGCAATTAAAAGGATAATTGTATCCTATCTTAGAAAGAGCTACTGGTGGGACCAACAAGAACCTCTTAATGACACCTTGGTTACCAAAATAACTACCCTCTAGGTTAAGATGATTTAAGGAAATAATTACGTACTTATAAACGTCTGAAAGTTTCGAAGACCACGAAAGGTATATTCAAGGAGAAAAAAATACATATACGTGGTTGGATGAAAATTAATTGAGAAAATCTTGAAGGAAAATCCAAAAATTAAATTAAAATAAAAAATTGCTTTCAATTAATTTGCTGCCTTAAATTTAATTTTTGATCTTGTGATTTGTTTGGGGGGAGAATATATGCTTGATTAGTCGTACCCTCACACATGTACAGGTACTTTCTTTTGATTTTATGGCTTAATTATTCTCTTGACGCAAACTAAGAAATTTATTTGGATTTATGAATTTTTATTCATTTAAATTTATACAGATTGCATGATTGGTTTACATATTTGGACACGGGTGAAATAAAATTTCTCTAATCTATCTAATAAATTTCCCTATCAATTTTTTTAGTGTTCCAAATTCTTTTTCAGTGCACAAATTTTGCATTATAAGATTTTTCCAAAGAGGTTTATAGGGAAGAAGCAGAGAGGTTGAATCTTTGAGAGCTCACAGAGAGGTCATTATGAGCGCATTTGGTCTGGTAGTTGGCATATCCTGGGCGTACGGAGCTCAAGGAGTCGACTCTCCCTTATATAAGAGTTCGATCAAACTTTGCTCTTGATTTCAAACATCTCACTCAACTGATCCCGCGACGATCCATCTTTTTCCAGTGCATAGATCTCTATGTATGTGTTCTAGGTATTTTTCATTTTAATTTTCTTTTAGTTTGTTGCATTTAGGTTTATCTTGCATTCCTAAACTATCTTTACGTTACTATTGAGCTGAATTTTTGTCAAAATGTTTATAGGATCTACAAATAAATCAACATCCTTATCAAGAAATTGGTTTTTGAATCAAAATGAGTTTAGAAACCTATTTTCAAAAAGGCTTAGTCGAAAGAAAAATGGACCGAACAATTTTCCAATGATCTGCCCACTGTTTTCACAGCTGGGTTGGGAATTAGTTACAAATATTTTTTCTTCTATGCATATAAAATTGGTTCAATAATTTTATGCAAATTTTAAGGAAATAGATTTTGAGACTACAGTTATCAAGACCACCGTCAATAGAATCCCCATCCTAGTTACTCCAAACATCATTTATCCATACTAGGAATTGAGAGACCGAGTCCTGATGAGAGACTCACCTTGTTTTAGCCTACCCAAGATGGGATCTCTCTCACCAAGGAGAGTTGGCAAACATTTTTTGTGTGCTAGATGGGTCTCTACCTTGGAGGGGTGAGACTCATCTTCGTGGCCATCTAAAAAAAGACCATCACATGCTTAATCTATTTATTTCTGCATCCATTGATCCTACTTCCAATTATTCAAATGTTATTCTGAGACGAAGAGTTTTTATTTATGCCATCTTGATGGGCCTAAAATTTCATTTTGCCTTATTCATTTTTAGACTCATTTTTACTACCTAGAAATTACAACATGTTAGGGACTCATTACCTTTTGGCGTTTTAGTCACAAACATCATGAGGGAAAACCAAATTGAACTATCTTCTTCTAGCCTTACACCTCAGCCCACAGCCATTACATGTCTTACTGCACGAAAGTCTATGAGCTAGAATATTGATACTACAATTGACGAGTCTAATCGAAGCACTCATCCATTCACTATGAACTTCATGTCACTATCTTTGCTCCAACTTAAGGGGCAGGTTGCTAGAATTCGAGCTAAGTAGGAGGTGATGGGAGACAAGGTGACAGACCTATGCACTACCAACTTCCATTCCTTACACCAATAGATTGATATTTTCAGAGCATTCTAAGATGAGCTTTCCTAGGACAGTGATGACAATGGTAAAGGTTTTGAGGAAGCTAATTATGGAGATAATAATACTAGAGGTGGGCTAGGTAGATATGATGGTGGTGGTGGTGGTGTTTTTATCCAAATTGGTAATCCAGACATGTTTTTATTTTTATTCCCTCACTTTTGTGTGCTTGACTATTTCCATATCAAAATGGGGGAATAAAAATTTCATTTATGACTTATATATAAAGTTGGTCTGTAATATTAAAATATTTGACTTGTGATATTGACTTATGCTATGGATTGTTATCCACATGATGTTATGTTGTTAATATGATTATATGTTATTAATATTTGCCATATGATTCCTTAATGTGTTTGTTTAAAGTGCTATAGATTTATTATTTGAAATTTCGCTTTAAGTTTCGATATTGAATTGGCAAGAGTGAGATTCTTATATTTTATTTTGGCAAATCCATATAAAATCTTAAGTTAAATATGAAAGATTTGCATGTTTCCTAAAATGAAGATGAAGACAATTATTCAAGTTCAAGATATTTACAAATTTCTAAAAAGATGGAAATATAACAATCCAAGTTAAAGTTTAAATAGGGCACAATCATATACGGACGAGGATTCAGCTGTACGAGACAATAAAAATTCCAGTGTGCATCGTAGGCTGATCGTTGGAAGCTCGTGGTTGCGGCCCAAAGGTACTGGAAAACCATAGAGAGACCGAGATAGGGAGCCCTTTAATACGGAGACCAAAATGAAATCCAATAGACCTCATAGCCTGACTGAGGGATGTGCAAATGTTCAACCAAAAAGCACTGGCATGGCACAGGGAGTGCGAAGGTTAAGGCTATGAAGAATATATACAATTTAATTTCCTATTCTGCTAAATTAGGGCAATCTTTTGTAACTCTATATATGTGTACCTAAACTTAATGAATAGAGAGAGAAAGGGATATATTATAGAGGTCTACAGAGATTTTTTTATTCTTGAGAGTTTTTACGGTCTTTCTCTAGCCATTATTGTATTCTTTCTTTACTTTCTGAATGAATCAGAAAGTCAACTTGTTAGGGTTTGTCAAGTAAATCAAGCAAGAGAGATGAAAGAATTCATGCGAGTAAATTGCAGTGAGTTTGAGTAGAGTCTTATAACCCATTGTTAGTGAAATTGTATTTGATAATTTTTCCCTATGAAAAACTTTTCTCGTTAATCCCCCGGTGTTATTAATTGCACACAATCATTGATATGTTTATGCATAATTTCATCACCTATTTGAGCATATCGTCAAGCTATCTCAATGATTTTTGTTAGTACTTTATGATTTCTTATATTTGATACTTGTATTGTAGGTAATGGAAGAAGATAGTGAGAATAAGGAGGCCTTAATGATGATACAGGTTGAAGAAGAGCCACTTCACGATCACTATGCTAAGGAATGAAGAGAAGTGGAAAAGAAATATGTGGGTGACCTAAAGAAGGAAGCAAAAGCACCAAAAGTAGAAGAAAAAAACCAAGTACAAACTTGGGGTGCACCCCTCTGAGTTTAGGCATGTGCCCCCTTTTGGGTGCGTCCTCTGTGTTTGTGGGGTATGCCTCCCTTTGCGTACGCCCTTCCTGTTTCTTAGCCATACGCCCATTGAGATCCCGATTTTAGGTATTTCAGTGGGGCATTTCATCAAACACCTACGAAAGTTGGGACAGGTGCACAGATCTCTTTTTAGGGGCCCATGGGGTCTCTCTTCAAGATGGTCTTTTGGCATTCCTTGCAATTATAATTTTACCTTTTTAACCTTGATTTGTTTAGTCTATAAATAGGCTTGTAAAAAATTCTGAAGGAAGTTTTTTTTTTAATCAACTTTCTACTTGGTACATTTTATTGAAGTCTTGGTGAATTTCCTTTTTCTCTTCTAGGGGTCTTGCATATAAGTGACATACCTTTCAAATAATTCTACTTGAAGTTTTGAATTTCTGATTTCTCTTTTTATTTCTAAAATTTTGAATCTCGCTTCACTATTTTTGATCTTTATCTTCAATTAATTGATCGTTTAAATATCGATTTGTTTTCTCCATATATGAATATGCTAGGCAAGGGTTTTTATTTGGTTTTGGTCTAAGAATGTAGTGGTAGAGATGGTTGTTTGACTTTAATGAAATGCTTTTAAATGAAAAATATGTTTTTGAAAGGTTGTAGCCAATGTAAATGTTTGGTTTAATTTTAGAAAACTACTCACCTGTGCTATAATTGGGATTTGGGTACGAGTTGATGCTCGTTCATACCAAGTACCCGATTCAATGTCCCGGTGAAGTCGAAAAGAATTTCAAAACCCTAATATTATGTTGTTCTCTACAAAAGTGGTTTCAACGTTGTATTTTCCGACATCACACTACATGTGTAGATGTTAATTTGAGTTTACAAAACATTAAAGCCAACAACATCAAACCCCTACAGGATTAGATTGACACCAAGTGTGGGTTTTTTTTTATCAAAAAGGAATTTCTTTAAATTAAATTACAATTTTTAATTAGTGCTTTTGGAAAAGTAAAATTTCACTTTTATAAAATCTGCCAAAATCCACTTCAAAAACCTAAAAGATTTTCCCTTTTCATTTGTTATTCTTTTCAAGTGCTCCCAAAATAAGTTTTCCAAATCAAGTCACACACTTTCTCCCTATGGAGATGACCTAGGACTCCCCTAGACTAAAACTATGACTACCTCTTATGCTTAAGAGTGAACACACAATTTGAGTGAGGTCAAGTTTTTGGCCGTTGTCGGGGAGCTATAATTAGTGTGACAAGTTCAGAGAACTCGTGGTGGAACGTGCTAGCCTCCATCTTCAACGTGATTACATTTGGATATCCAGGTGACATCACTACATCCCTTTTGTTAATATTTGTTTTTCTTTTTCATTTTGTTTTCACTTTCTTTTCTTTGTATATATATTTTTTTAGGGTTTGTTAGAGAATCGTGTTGGTTCCATGCTCTTAAGGTCGGGTAGGGTAATTCTAAGTGGTTTTGACCAAGAAGACTCATTCTACACCCCCGAGGAGATAGACACACTTTCAATAGTTTCACTCACTGATTCACAGCCATCTAACCTAATGACAATTGTAGAAGGAGGTAAAAGTGTCAATGGGGAGGATGGACACCAAGGTCTTAGGCTAATGAGAGTTCATTTGAACCCAGTTAGGCAAACCACGTCTTCGTGCATCATTTTGCCTTTAAATAAAGGAAACTTTACCTTAAGATTGGAAATTATCCAACTTCTTCCCATGTTTTATGGCATTGATTATGAAAATCCCCACAATCACTTGAGAGAATTTGAGGAAGTGAGTAACACATGCATTGATTAGAATGCTAATGAGGATGTAGTGCACCTCTAATATTTTCCATTTTCCCTCAAGGATATGGTCAAAGTTTGGCTTAATTCTCTTCACCCTCGTTCTGTTGAAACTTGGCGTGAAATGCAGACTGAATTTTAGTGAAAATACTTTCCAACTCAAAAGACTCAGCACTTTAGGTGATAGATCACTACATTTTCATGTAAACCTATTGAGAATTTCCGTCGAGCCTGGGAAAGGTTTAAGGAATTTTTAATGGCCTGTCCTCATCATGGCTGTGAGCCATGGAGATTAGTGAGCACCTTCCATGAGTCTTTAACTCCTAGTCTTAAGCAACTCGTGTCTACCATGTGTAATAGTACCTTATTTGATTAGACTGTGGAGGATGCCATGGATTTCTTTGACATGGTAGCCGAAGACTCTAATGATTAGGAAATTGGGCCTCTTTCTTCCTTTAAGCATAGAAATCCCACACCTAGTGGCCAATTGGAGTTGAGTGAGAGTGATGATTTGTAAGCTAGGTTAGCCGTATTGCAAAATAAGCTCGACTCTCTTAAGCTTAAGAATAAAGAAAAATTGGTTGAGGTGAAGGTGATTTGTGCTACGTGTGACCAAGTAGGGCATGATGCTAATTCGTGGCCCGAGCTCTCCTTACTTAGACAAATTACTTATGGACAAACTTACATTAATGGCCCCCAAAATCGCCCATTCCCAAATAGGGGCCAAGGAAATCCTTCTTACCCACAAGGTGGGAATGTCACTTACCAAGGGGGAAACCAAGCTTCCAATCCATATCCCCCGGGATGGAGGAACCATCATGATTTCTTGTGGAGGAATGACAATGAGGGTCAACCATTTCAAACATCTCCTCTACCACCACCCCAATTCCAACAGCCTAATCCTGTTGCACTGTAACCTTTTGCAAAAGAGGCCTCTTGATGACACTCTTAATCAATTCATGCATCAGCAGTTGAAAATTAATAACCAAGTGACCTGAGCTTTAGACGACATTTGAGGGCAAGTTTCCAAGTTAACACAGGCCATGAGTACCACTCAAAGTGGTAAACTCCCTACATAAAATTTCCTAAATCTAAAGGGTCAGGTGCACAATGCTGAGTCATCCACCTTGGGTGCTACCCCACATGAACAGTTGTAATCTATCACTACTTTGAAAAGTGGGAAAGTTATTCAAAAACCACTCAATCCTAGAGCCAATGCGCCATATGCT
>QLOD02149093.1:0-15682 GCA_003260245.2 Sideroxylon spinosum | reverse complement strand
GAGCAAACGTCAAACAGAGTATAGAGTCGAGGAGTCGATCTATCGAGAGTTTTGAGTTTGTAACCAACATTTGTTTTAGTGAAAGTTTTTAGAGGAGTTTCCTGTGTGGATTTCCTCGTCACACTATGTGGATGCTTTAACCCAGACTAACCCTTTACATTTCAAACATACATGTAGTTTAAACCATTTTAGGTTTGAGCTACGTTAATCTAATCCATTTAAGAATACGTAAGCAGCCTTGGCACATCGCCCAGGTTCGATCACCATTATCACTATCATTTTTACCACCACCACCACCATCATCAATATCACCACTACACCATTCACTTCATCACCCTCATTTGGTCATCTAGACCTTCCAAGCATTTCATCTCATTTCATCTGACCTAATTTTGTTATCTGTAGAAACTAAAGCATACATGGAAATTTAATCAAAGATTAGTCTTTAAACTTTCATTTAGAGTCTACCCAGCATATAGAATCCCCTAGGAAACATCATTACCAGATAGGTAAAAACATCACTATACTTAAAACGAACTATAATTGCCTTGATTCTTAGTCGAGAAACATAGCCAGCTGGATCAAGCACAGCCATCTCACATTTCATGCATCATCTGCATTTAGAGTTTGTTTTGTTAGGATATTAGCATATCTTTTGTTATGATATCAGAAAATTAGATATTATTTGATGAGATTATAATTGTAAAGATTGGAAAAGGGATACTGGATGTCCATAAGTAATCCAAACATATCAGTTTTTCGAGTCTAAAAATGAACCCTGGGACACTTTATCTCTGACTTTAAGAAATTGCGTCTGAAAATACCCCTAAGTGTAAGGGTGTGCAATATAGTTTTAACTTGATGAGAACGAGGTCGAATCCACAAGAAATCTACTATTTTAATTCCTAGGCTTCAAAAGATCAAAGTAATTTATTAACTAGTTCAAAAGCAATGGTTTCTAGTTGTTGGAGGTTTGAATTGATTTCTGTTTGCCAATAAGTGTAAATTTCTCAATTAAAATTAATCTAAACAAAAACTTGAAATTCAGAATTTAAATTAATAATCAACTAAATTAACAAATGTAAAGAAGCTATTAGATAATGGTCTTGATTCAACTTCCAATTCCGAGTGGATTGATTAGTTCACAAAGTGATCTGTTGTGTTTTAAATCTCAATCTAAGTTTCACATAAAGGAAAAATAGATCAGATGGATGTTTTCGTAAAAGCTTATATAATTTCCAAAACTCAGTTTTATATTTACGTTTTGGATTATAAAACTAGATGATTTTCTTTTAAAAATATTAGGGTTCAGATTTAACATATTCATCTTAAAAATATAGAAGAAAGATTAAGATTGAAAAATTCTTATCAGTGATTACAAAGAATGTGATCAATGGTTTTCATTTTTTGAATAGTTTTGAAACAAATAAAATTAAATCTAAAAATTGTAGATCTCTACGTACGTTTTCACGTAATACATGTAGATCTATGCACATCACCATGTTCATAATAATCTACCCTTCCTTGATTCGTTGAATCAAGAATGAGCGATTTAGCCTAACATCGACATAACAAAAATGCAAGAAACAAGAACAAAACAAAGTAAATAATAGTCTTCATTAAATTAAATCTGAAATTAAATACCTTACTTCGAAGCGAAGTGAAAAACGAAATTGTCGACACTATGCCAATAAAAACTTCAAAGATCCTCAAGAATATTATTCAAAAACACTCAAAAAAATAAAGTAAAATATCTGGAAAAACTCAGTACGACAGTGAAATGAATATCTCAAAACATCTCTACCAAGGTTCTTTTTGTAGGACCTTTAAAAAAATCCCTAGAAATTCATAAAATGATGCCTAAAATCCTCTAGTGGTCTGGACCACCCATGGCTATCGTCCAGACCATGGTAGCTTGGTTTCCTGTTTTACGTTGCAGTGGTCCTAACCATTTAGGAAACGGTCTGAACCATAGTGAGCTACTTTGACTCCTGCTTTGCTTTTCTCTCTATGCTCTTGCTCTAGTCTGAATCAAAGATCTTTGAATGGATATCAAAGGCTTGTTTTTATTATTTTCCTCATCTTCATCACTACTAATCACAATTATTTGCTCTTTTTTCCTGAATTAAAGAGAACCAACCAAATAAGTGATACAAATTATCAAAACTTGGAAATTTATTAAATTAACTTATGAGGTTTGTAATTACACTTTTCAAGTGTAATCAACAGTCACTAGAAATGGACATTTTACCATAATTTTAAAGAAATCATAAATTAAAAACTTTTTAAAAATGAAAACTCGGGTTTCTTAACACACCAATTTTGAAATTGTCAGGTAGCGACTCCTATTTTCTATAATCAAGGCCATTTCAAAACTAAAAAATAAGTTTTTAATGTGTGCGATCTCGGACACACCAATCGCAATAAAGACAAGAGAAATGTGTCTTTGCTTTGGCCTAGCTTACGGATCCGATCGCAATAGAATCTTACCTTTTTATTTATTAGGTAGCTTATCAAAACCTTGGGACACCTTTTAATTGTAATATAACCCAAGTGCCTATGGTAAGCTTTGATGTATTAACTTTCTAAAACGTCTTGAATGAAAGTTATATGTTTGATAATCTTGCTCAACTAATGTAGTTATGATTATTTCCGATCTTATAGTGTGATTTAATATGTTTTTGAATACCACCACAGAGAAATCAAAGCCGAAGCTAGGGTAGAAGTTAGGGTAGAGGAAGAGGAATTGTTACGATAAGTGCAATTAAGGCCAGTTCAGTTGGAATTGGAGTCATGTTAGAGTGTAGCGGCTTAAGTTTAGCCAGAGATTCAGAATGAGGTTTCAGGAAGAGGAGAGGCACATTCTCTAGCGTTAGAATATAGTAGCCTGTAGTAGTGGATGTGGGGATAGTACTACAGTGGTTGGTCGCAGTTATGGCAACATTGGTGGGAGGTGTCAGGACAGATCAACAACCACAGTTGTAGGCCGATTAAAAGACATTGGAAAAGTTTCGATGGATAAAGCCTCCCACATATAAATTTGTAAAAATTATAATTTTGTAATTCATGTGGTGAGTAAAAAATTTAAATTTTATAGAGATTATAAAATTTTACAGAGTTCTATAAAACTCCGAACAGCCTAATGTCTCGGGTTGAAATTTTTTTTTGTTTTTTCCAAATGTCATGTGTGGATCATTTTCTTCTTTGACTTAAAAGAGCCATTTGGATCAAATGTCATGTATGGATTATTTTTTTGATTTAAAGAGCCGTTTGGAGTTTTAAATTTTTATAAAAAATCTTAAAAACTTTTAAAAGAACTCCAAGAAAACTTTAATTTTTAATCTTCATCAATTTTGAAAAAAAAAGTATATTTATCATTAAAAAATATAATAAAACTAGAAACTATGTTGTCCCTAAAAATATTATCAAATAATAATGCACTTTCCAAAGTTTAAAACATGTATTGTGATTTGGTAAAATCCGTTCGAATGGATTATAGTTTCTAAGGTGGCATTTGGTTTATTTTTCTATTTTTTATTTTTTGTTTTCGTTTTATGTGTTAAAAGTCCCATAATAAGGAAACAGGAAACACTTTGTTTTCCTTGTTTTAAGATTTTATTTTATTTTTTTGTTTTAGATCGAAAACGCTCAAAACGACTTTTTGTCATTTTTTATTTCATGTGTAAACTCATTTTTTGTTTTTTATAATAAATTTTGAAAATACAAGTAACTAAATGTGTTTGAACTTTTTTCCTTATTTTCAAAAGTTTAAAATGAAAAATGAACTCAAACTAGAAAATAGAAAATAAAAATTAGAAAAACAAACCAAATGAGACCTACCTTTCTCAAATTAAATTTCGCCAAATGCCACATTTACATCATTTTTTTTTAACTTTTTTGAGCATTATTCAAAAAACAAAACACATGTCAATCTTCGTTTTTTTTTTTTTTTTTTTTTTTTTGTTTTCTTCTTATACTCCTTTTTGGACCTCCAAACACAACCTTAATTGATAAAAACATTTCGATTTACTTTTTCTTATTTATTCATTCATTATAAATTTAATATCCAAACGAAATATAAATATCAAATGCTAACATTTTATTTCCATTAATATTAGCCCCTATATATAACTACCACTCTTCTTAAGTAATATTTAGCAAACTCTTTTTATGGGTCAAGGTAACCCCAAACTAGAGCTGACCGTAGGTAAAGGAGTCTGGTAGGACTGGCCTTCTTGGCCCACATTTTGAAAGGCTTGGACTAATATATTACATTCATGGAAGAAGATTGAAAAAGGAGTTGGCCTGATATACATTTCGAGTTGAACTTGGAATTGGAATTATAAGCATATTCCTGACCTGGTTTGGTAGACTTGAATTTTCGAAAACCAAAAATTAGTATATATTACGTAATGGGCCTGGTTTAAACAAAATATTAAGCTCAAATAATCAAGCTGTGTCCGGCATGGGCCTAACTAAAATACATTATATCTCTCTAAAAGTTTGATCAGAGCCCAGGTTTGACCAGTTCTACCCCAAAGTTATGTTGGGGCTGCAGAAGTGTGACTGGTAAAAGTTTCAAAATTAAAAGGCAAACAAACTTTCTAAAATTTTTTAACTATCTTTCTAGCATCATTATTTGTAATGTTCTTACGTAGAACAAAGGGAGTAGATACTAGTTTGAAGTTGTCCATTTCAAGATTTTTCACCAAGTCATCAACATACATTTCTTGAGGAGGGAAAAAAAAAAAACAAAGCTTCCATTTTAATTATTTAACTTAAATTTGACTCAGGACCCATATAGGTGATACGAGCAATTGAAGAGCTAAATCAGTGAAGCTCGGCCTTAGTTAAGTTCTATAAATTGATAAAATTAAATCCACTAATCTTGAATCTTCTTTTGAATTTACTGCACCACATTTTTGTTCTTTCTTAGATAGTGTGTCAATTAAAATTAGTGGACTTCTTAAAATATTAAGTTAATATGTGTGCTAATTTTGAAATTGGTTTACAAAAAATAAATAAGTAATTCTTTACTTTGAAAGTGAATCTCTCTCAAAAATTAGAGTATTTTCTTTTGAAGATAATAGATTTTTTCTTTGGAGGGGGATAATACTCTAAATTAAAATTCTATTAAAGTACATGCCTATTACAGGACTAGCACATCATTTTAATAATATATATATATATATTTATGAGTCTATCATAGGACTGGCACATCTATTTGAAAGCATATATATATATATATATATATTTTTGACAAACATTTTTTTGCTAAAATAATTTGGTCTTTGTTTATATTCCTATAGTTCAATATATAATTGTTATTATTTAGTAGATACAGGTTCAATGGATAAATTCATATATATGTATATAAAAGTTAGCATCATTTTTTATTTTAAATTTAAGATTAATTAATTCTTTTTTTAGTTAATAACTTATCTTAATATTTTTTTAAATAAAATCAAAAATTAATAATTCACAAAATTATTCAAATACCAAAAAAATCTCACATAACCAGTGTATCTACAGTAAAACCAACATTTAATTAGGGTCCTTTTGCTAACACTACTGTTAATTAATTTAGCAATCAATTAAATTTGATAAAATATATTTTATATTAAATTCATAATTAATATTGAATAATTTTAATCATATTATTTATGAAAATAAATTTATTACAATAAAAATATTAATTATGTAATTTAATTTAAATATTTTTTAATAATATCATTTATCAAAAATAATTCAACAAAAAAATTTCGTATTAATTTAATTATATAACTTTTAAAATAGGTTAATAAAATATATTTCATATTAATTGAATTAATTAAATTAATTAATTAATAATTATTGAATTTAATTCAATTAACTAATTTAATAATTATTGATATAATAGTCTAATTAACCAACAATCTTAACATGAAAGCTTGTGAAAAATTTAACAGCACTACTGTCATTTTAAGTTTTATCATCAACCTCACGCCATTTTATAAGATTTTATATGATCCTTTTCCGATTGCTTGGAGATGGTTAGCTAATCAATAAATTATAATGGGGAGAGAGTGAACTAGGTTTGACATAACATAAAGAATACTCAGCTAGCCGAAGTATATGGACAAGCTCAACCACTTGAAGATGGCTAGTTCACAACACTCGATTGCCCGAAGATGGTTAGCTAATCGATGAAGTGTAAGAGGGAAAGAGCGAACTATGTTGCTTAGAGCCATATGTGACGTGAGTCATGCGATTGATATGATCAAGTGTCCTACGGGTATGTTGAAGGGGATGTCAATTTATATTCCAACATTTATCCTCGATCATAGATAACAATTGAAAGATGCATATAAGATATATTTATGAGAGTCATAACATAGAAATCACCGACTTAGTCAATCTAAGTCATTTCCATTTTCTAGTGCCTTAGCTACTCAGGAAAATGCTATGGATTGTAAAACAATTGACTTGAAAGTTTGTGTCAACCCAAGTGGATGCATGTTTGCATGTTTAGATGTGTTTTAACATGTCAAGTCATGTGTAGGCATGTCAAGTGCATGGTACGTGCGTGCATGGTAAATGATTTCTTAGCATGTTATACCATGATATGATGATGATAAGACATGTTACAATGGCATAGTATGATGATATGGTCTGGTAACATGGTGTTGCATGATAATGGTATGGTATAACATGGTATAGCATCATAATGCATCATCATATTATGGTTGTCATGTCATGGTTACAAGTGAACATGGCATAATATGGTAGGAATGATATGGCATAGTAAATACGATGTTTGGCATGACTTGGCATGGTAGTATGATGTTATAGCATGGTATGACGTGACAGATATGTTGATATGATATGGCATGGCAGTATGATATGGGTATGTTATGGCATCGTTGTGGATGTCCTGTAGATGATGTCTTAGAATTTTACTAAGTTGTCTTAAGTAAATTTGGTCAATATCATACATCAAGCTCAACTCGGACTTAAGTTATGATTCGACACCTTTTATTGATAAAGAGTATTTATTTACATAATAGGCAATATTTGTATCCTAATTCTGCAAATAAATTTATTGATAAAATAAAGTAAAAGTTTTCTAAAATGATAAAATTTTTACCAAAGCGGCCTTTTTTAAAGAGAGAAACTCTCAAGTGTTGAAATGGGTTTGGAGAACTAGGGAAGAAATGGACCATTTTGGCCTATTGTTCCTAGCTTAAACCAGTTCAAGGAAGGTTCAGTTTTTTAACCAGATATGCTCAAGCCATTTCAAGAAGTTCTAGATAAGTTTTGGGAGCCTCAGAGAGCTCTTGGACATGTTTTAGAGTGATATACACCAATTAGGTTAAAATTTGGTTCAATTTGGATTTTTCAGGACCCAGTTAGGTCTGTTAATTAAATGCTGCTCAGAAATGGGCTTAAAGGAAAGAGGCCAAGCAAACCTTTTGCCTGACCTTGAGGGGCACACCGAAGATGGCTCCTCCTACCATCTTTGGGTATAAGGCATCCATTTGTGATGTTAGATTCACCCCCAGGAGTTTTTATTGAATGGTGGGCCATTAATAATTCTTCAAGGCTCGGTTCCTGAGATTTGTCTTGATGTTCAACTTGGTCTAGCTTAGATGAGAGGTTTACCTACGAAATTATATCCTTAACTTCCTTATGAGATTTGGATCCTTTCTGACTTCGTCTGAAGGCACACATATTGTCTAGTGCGTCAGTGACTTCCTTTTTATTAGTGGGAGTCATTTTGAGTTGGTAGGGCCCAAATGACCTCTGGTGGAGTACTTTGCCATTTTAAGCTATGCTCCACATCCTCTGGCATGTTTTGGGATGTTTTAGGTCTTTTTGTTTGTTTTTGGATTGACCTCAGCAATCCGGTTGATATTGTTCTTTAGGTGTCTCGATGGAGGTGATTTTTAACTTCTAGACTGCATTGACTCATAATCCTAGACTCTAGTTATTTTTTTTAATGTGGAAGTCATTAGTTGATGTCTTATATACATTTGTCCATTCTGGTGGCAATTTTCCTTGATCTGAGTCTTCAGCATGACTTTTTCCTTCTTGCAGGAGTATAATTGAAATTTTGCTAAATGTTCTACTTTTTGGTGATTTTTGGCACCTTATCTTATCCTACGATTAATAGATTTTAATTAGTAAAGCACCATTTAATTAAAAGCATTAAATATTATAACATTTACGGGGATAAAATTAGTGTCTATAGTTACCCTTCTTTTTCTATCTTAGCTTGACTAAGGAGAAAATGTAAATAAAAAAAAGATAAAAAACTTATTTTGCACCCCTTATATGCTGAGTTAAAGAAAGAAATAACTTTGATAGCTTGGGTTATTTCCTCACACTTCAACTGCTGGAAGAGTTACATCATTTGAGTTTGAGGATACGTTTGTGCCTCGTATTTAACTTTTAAAAAATGAGCTTTCCTCCTGAGTTAATAGGAGATTTGTGCTCCATATTTGACTTTGAGAAAGGAACTCTACCATTGAATTATTAGATGATCATTTTCTTGCTTTTTGACTTGAAGAAATGAGCTTCACTCTTAGGTCTATGTCTATGCTTTGCACGAGTTTTAAGGAAGGGAACTGTGCTCCCAGACTTGATACCTTATGTCTTGCATTGGATCAAGTCTTGCTCCTAGATTGGTATCGGATCCTATGCCTTGAACTAGCTTTTGAAAAGGAAGCCTTGCTCCCAGGCTAGTTTATGAGTCTATGGTTGACATTAAACTTCAGAAAGGGAGTATGAACTCCTAAGTTTGTTCTACGTTTAGGGTTGATACAAGAATTTAGAAAATGAGTAAAACCTCCTGGGCTTACTCTTAGTCTTATGGTGCAAACAAGATTTTAGTAAGGAAGTATAAACTCCGAGGTTGAATCTGGGTCCCGTGGTGGGGAAAAGACATCAGAAGGGGAGTATAAACTTTGAGATTGACTCCGAGTCTCATGGTGGAGATAACACTTCAGAAGGGGAGTATAAACCTTAAGATTGACTCTAAGTCCCATGGTGAAGACAAGACTTTAGAAAGGGAGTAAAAACTCCAAAGTTAACTCTAAGTCTCATAGTGGAGATAAGACTTTAAAAGGGGAGTAAAAACTTTAAGGTTGACTCTGAGTCTCGAGTTGGAGACAAGAATTCAAAAGGGGAATATAAATCCCAAGGTTAACTTTGAGCCTCGTGGTAGTGACAAGACTTCATAAGGGGAGTATAAACTCAAAGGTTGATCCTAGGCCTCATAATGGAGAGAAGACTTCAAAAGGTGAGTATTAACTTTAAGTTTGATTTGGTTTCGTAAGAAGCGTTGCTCCCAAACCAGCTTTTTTTGGTCCGGTCTTATGAAGGGACTTGCTCTTAAGGCATATTTTCTTGTAAGGAAGGTTGAATGCTTAACACTGAATCCAAAGAAGAGCTATGTTTTCTTAAAAAACATTGCTCATTGAACACTTTAATAGTTAAGTCATTTACAAAATAAGAAATTTTCAAAAGTGCATAAGCAATCCTTCTATAACACTAATGGGTCACACACCTTTTAAACACCCAGTCCTCCACTTCAAACAGAAATTTGGAGCACATTCTTACTAGTACTTATCAGATCTCTTTATCCACATTCATTCAGTTTACACTACCCAAATTTTGATAAACTATCCATGTCACCTCAATCACCTTCATTAGCTTCGTGTGACCTTTTTCACAAGACAAGACCAGATACGATTATATCAGCAAGTTTCAATCTTCTAAAAAATTTTTAAAACTCAAAACATCTTAGGAGTGTGCACACAAAATACACCTTTCAAAGGTACCAAAGTGACTAGAATAATCATCATAATGAAACCGCACATAACAAATCATAAACACCAACTCATAGGCTGGCTTTCTTGTCGTCAACATCCGATGCAAGGCATAGGATCATCGATAATATAAGAGCAAGGCTTCCTTCATAAAGTCAAGTGTGAAGCATAAACTCAAGCATCAACTGAAGCACAAAGACTGCACAACAATCGAGGGTGGAGCTTCTATTCAAAAGATATATGTAGATGTTCATTTAGACCAAATAAAGCTAGGCTCGGGAGCAAGGCTCCTTAATAGACCAGTTAGAGTAAGGCTCATCTCAGGACTAAGTGTAAGGCTCTGAATCCTTCTTGTACAAAAGGGCACCTTAAGGGTGAGACTTCTTGTTGGAGCAAAACTCTTCCCTTAAGATCATATGTAAGCCATTGACTCAATCTCATGAGTAAAGATAGAGATAAGCTAAACTGAAGACCCAAATCATGGTAAAAGACCACTCAACTACATAAACATGTTCAATACATCTAATAAATAACTCCAGCATTAGCAAAAGAGTTAGAGTTCAAAGTCAAAGGTTAATTCAGCCCAGAAGTAAGAACGACCTCTACCCACACACCTAAAGGACAGTATTGACCGAAATGCCTAAATCAAGCCAAAAATACACATGAAGAAGAAAAATATCTTAGGACATGCCAAAGGACATATAGGTAGGATCTAAACAGCCAAAATGTCACTCTAGAGGTAATCCAGGTTCCGCCAACTCAAAATGGCTCTTATCGACAAAAAGGAAGCTACTAGTGCACCAGACACAATTTGAGCATCTAGATGAACTTAGAATTCCTTCAAATCACATAAGAATGTCAAGTGTAGGTTCCCTGAGTTAATGGTATAGCTAAGTCTGGTCAAGTGAAGCCTTAGAGGTCCCTTGGAGCTTCGTTTGTAAAATTCATTAATTTTGTTTAGATTCATAAAAGTGTCTTAGAGTCTCGCCAATGGATGTTTTCGACTTCTCATACCTAAAAATGGTAGGAGGAGTTGTCTTGGTGGTGCCTCTAGGGGTCAAGCAAAGGATTTGACTGACCCCCTTCTCTGTTTTAGCTCGTTTTGATACAGTAATTTTCAAACAAACATAAATCGATCTCAAAAGATCCAATTTGAGCCTACTTTTGACCTAACTAGTCTAAATTGCTCCAAAACATGCCCAGGACGTCCTAGAAGCTCCTAAAAACTGTGCCAAATCTCTTAGAATAGCCCAAACTCGTCAGAACGAAACCAAACTTCGCCAAACATGACCCAAGTAAGGGCTCTGGCCAAATGGCCCACACTTTAAGCCTAGCTACCATTTCCTTAAAGTATTTTGCCTGTTTGAGGTTGTAGGATGTTCTGCTTAACCCATTTTACAATCTTGATCGCCCAAGGCACTGTGCAAACTTATTCTCTTATTCGCTTGCCCTATTTAGCAAAAAGGGCTGCTAAATGACCTTAACAAAGAGTTTTGCCTGGTTTGTCAAGCAAACTTCTTTGCCTGACCAATGAGCAATCTTTTTTGCCTGTTCAAATATGCAAAACCTTTATTTGGGTCCTAGAAAACTATAAATGGGGCCTCCTCCTCCTCATTTTTCATTCATTTAACACTTGGTGCCTACAGAGCTTCTCTCTTTAGAAAAAGCCCGTGTCGGTATAATTTTCTGTCTCTAGAAAATTTTTAATTTATTTTTCAATTCAATGTATTTGAATAATTAGAATAGAATAATTTTAATTATATAAATAAAATATTTTGTCAATAACAGGCACTCGGATCATATACTAAGTTTAAGCTGGACTCGAAACATGATATTGACCGGATTTACCTAAGACAATTTTGTAAAATTCTAGACATCATACATATGACATGCCCATATCATACTAACATGTCATACCAAGCTATAATATCATTCTGTCATGTCTTACCATATCATAATACCATGCCCACCATGTTACGTCATACCATGCCCACCATGTTACATCATACCATGTCATAATATCATGTCCACCATGTCATAACATCAATTTACCAAGCTAGTTCATGCCAAACATCATTCTCACTATGCCATGTCATCTCTACCATGTCATACCATGCCATAATGCCATATTTGCCATGTTATGTCATGCCCTGATCATGTTATGCCATGCTAACATGTTATATTATCATGTAATTCCATACTACCATGTTCAAGCACCATCCCACATCATAGTATAACATGCTAGGATATCATTTACCATGCTAATACATGCTACGTCATGCCATCCACCATGTATTGACATACTGGCACATGCCCTAACATGTTAAAACATATTCAAACATGCACACACACTCACTAGGGTTAACACAGACTTAAAATCAAATGCTTATCAATACAAAGCATTCATCTAAGTGATCGAGCTCTAGAGATTGGGATTGACTTAGGGATTGGCTAAGCTGATGATTTCTATGTCATGACATCCCTTAAACATACCTGACATGCATCATTGAACTGTTATCTATGATAGAATATAAATTGTCATCCCATTCAACATGCCCGTCAAATATCTAATCACATTAACTACATCACACATATAATATTAGGTTCCTAGAACATTCACATAGATCTGATCATTAACACCAGAAACTGAGCTCTCGATTTAAGTTGAGTTCATTTCCCAAATGATAATACTCATCCACATGTGTATACTTTACCCTGGGAGTTGAGCTTCTCATCAGAGTGAAGCTCCTTCTTCCAGTTATACACTAAGCATTAACTATTTCTCGCTTATCTAGAACGAAGCTTATTTCCACAATTACGCACATGGCATTAACTATCTCTTCCCTTAGAGTTGAGCTCCCGGACGTAGTGAAACTCCTTCCACAATTATGTGCAAGGCGCTAATTGTTTCTTCTCATCTAGAGCAAGGCTCCATTCTACCAGTTATGTACTAAGTGCTAACTGATCGTTCTAATTTGGAGCAAGGCTCCATTCTTCCAATCATGCAAAAGGCGTTAACTGTCTCTTCTCTGGAGTAAGGCTCCCTTCCCGCATTAACTATCCTTCTCGTTTGAAGGAAGTCCATTTTCTCAGTTAACCATTTTCCAGTTATGTTCAAGGTGCTAACTATCTTTTTATTACTAGATCAGGTTTCCTTCCTCAATTAATCACGAGTTACTAACTACCTCTTATCATCTGAAGCTAAGCTCTCTTCCCAGGGTTACATGCGAGGCGTTAACTCCTGTTTCATTCTTAGAGCTAGGCTTGTTCTTATCCTCATCCAATATCCAGAGCTAGGCTATTTCATTCTTAGAGCTAATACGATCCCTACAATCTTCACAAACCATTAGCATCAGGTGCTAACTTAGAGCTAGGGTCTTATATCCATCTAGCATCATGAAAACATATAGTTCTGACCATATTTAGAACTAGGTTGACTTAATCTCTATCACAGAGTACGTAAGTAGCTCAAGTACATAGCTTGAGTCTAGTCATTCTAATTTTATAAACCACATTTCAATTTACAACCCATGCTCATCAAACTCGGCGAGGGGGTCCAATCATGATAGCTAGCAACTCCACTGGGAACCTAGCTTCTACTTTGAGGGTTCAACCATAATTTCTCCTCTTCCCAGTCGCTATCTCACACCATAATCTCTAATTTATCTATCAAAGAATACAACCCATTTTCTATTAAGAATGCATATATTTTTATTATCTTTTTTAAACTGTGCATACTAACCTATTCAATTACAAATAAAACCATGTGTATGTATATACCTTGATTTATTTTGCGGAATCTATGAATATAAAGATGAATGCTTTACTACTTTCCCTATCTTTCATAAACTTATTTCTCCTAAATCACACACTGTGTACTCCATTAAGCACGCAATGCATCACCCATTTTTACCTTCTAGTAAGTTGAGGGAGGTCAGTAGGTCTCTCCAAGGTGTGGTTGCCTATGCAACTCCTTCGACAGACCTACCAAACTTCTTTCTAGTTGGACCACCAACCTAAGAAAGTTTCTTTAGAAAGTTGGAGGTTTGAAGATTCGGTGGCAGTTAACCTTTCTAAAGTCTAATAAGTCAAGCCGTGAGCCCCACGTCATATGTAGTCAAGCAATAGGCTAGAGCCTCATAAAACATAATTTTTACAAGGACACTGGAGAGGACGGTGCTAACCTGTTTATTTCTTGTGATTGCTTTCAACAGATACTTATACATACATAGTAGAGGAGACAACTCATTATTGTCTCTACACAGCCGTAAAAGCCTACCCATTATTGTCTGAGGGACCATATCCCAAATAGACCATTCATTTATGCATAGTGAACCCATGGGTTCACCTATCAAATAAAAATGAATAGATTGTCATTTAAATCTAAGTTTGCTTTGTATTTACTCACTCATCAATGGATATCCTAGTTCAAAATCTAGATTTATCAAATCTCACCTCAAAACCATCAAAAATTTTGACTTAAAACTTTATCGGAATTAAGTTTAAAATTTTATAAAATCTTTATATCTGTGCAAAAATCTCAGGAAACACTCCCTAGAGTTTTTAGCTTCAAATCCAATCACACTTTCAACCCAAAATTCTATTGGGTTTGGGATAGAAATCTTAGGCAAATAGTTTTTCCAATTTCTGCCCATTTTGTAGTTTTGTCAAAACACTACCCAAAATTTTACAACAGTTTCTACCTAAAACACTATTAGATTTAAGGAAGGATTTTCGACAAAATCTCACACCAGAAATTCATCAAAATTTAAACTCGAAACCTTTGTCAAAATTCTGGTAAATGTAAATTAGAATATGCAAAAACAGAAACTTAGTTAGGTCAATAAGAGGCTATTCAAATAAAGACAAGTTCTGCCCAGCCAGACAATCAAATATCAAGAATGAAGATCCTAAAACTAGAAGAGTAGATAGGATTTTATTATTCTTCAATGTATAAGTATCCACTACATTTTATAAAGTGAATACTTAATTTAATTCATTTAATTTTTTCTATTTGTAATATTTCTTCCAATTACAAGTTGAATGGGACAAGGTAATAAAAATGAAGATTTCACTGACAAACTCTCTTTGTACAATTCATAATCACCTCATCATTTTTTCCTCACAACTAGGATGACTCCAGAAATAAAATCGAATAAAATTTAAATCAAAGTCATTTTAATAAACCTCCATTTTCATAACTGGTACTGAAAATTCACACGTGTACTAGATATCCCAAGCAATCAAGAACGTAAATAATTGAAAGCAGAAGACAATATATGCAAGGAAATCCACACAGGAAACTCCTCAAAAAAACTTTCACAAAAAACAAACGTTGGTTACAAACTCAAAACTCTCAATAGATCGACTCCTCGACTTTATACTCTGTTTGACGTTTGCTCAAATCCTCGATTTACCAACTCCTCTAGCGAAAGCCCTCCGACTCCTCGAAGGCACAATACTGACTCCTCAATAGCTCTTGCTGAATCCACAGCGTGCTGAATCCTCAGCGATCATAAACCACGAATTCGAACTCCTTCGGATCAATATGATGAAAAGCTTGGCTAAGCAATGGAGAGAAGAATAGACTTGAATAGCTCTCAATAATAATGATTATTCTCTCTGTCTCTGGCTCTCTCTTACTCTCTCTAGCTCTCGCAAACCCTAGATACGTCAGTTATATATATATGAGTGCAAAAACCTACGTCAAAAAGAATCCAGAGCGGTAGAAGGAGAAGCCGAACCATCACTTCGCGGGAAGAGCCTACCCGCGGCCTACCCGCGGGGTACCCGCGAGGTACCCGCGGCTTCCCGCGTCCTTCCCGCACGAGCATTCTGACAATTTTGGTTCTCGGCTCTATCCCGCGACTAGG
>QLOD02149060.1:0-15687 GCA_003260245.2 Sideroxylon spinosum | reverse complement strand
CTTTGTGAAGACATCATTGAGTTGATCTTTGCTGGACAAAAAAATGTATGTAGAGTATAGTTGAAGCAACAAGGTCATGAACATAATGAAAATCGATTTCGTTGTGTTTTGTTCGGGCATGAAAGATCAGATTTGCCGTGAGATAAGCAGTGCCAATATTATCACACCATAAAATAAGAGTAGAGAGAATCGGGACATGAAGCTCAGTAAACAAAGATTTTAACCAAATGATTTCAGTTGTAGCATTGGCAAGTGCTTTGTACTCTGTCTCAGTGCTGGAACGAGCAATAGTTCGTTGTTTACATGAGCTCCAAGAAACCAAATTAGGGCCAAGGTAAAGGTAATGACCACTTGTAGATCATCAATCATCGGGGCAACCAACTAAACAACGTTAGTAAAATTCTAAAGATCCAGAGACTTCGAGCGATGGATAAGAAGTTCGTAAAATATGGTTTCTTTGACATAGTGAAATATACATTTCACCGTTTGCCAATGAAGATTGGTGGGATGATGCATTAATTGTGAGACTTTCTTAACGGCAATGGCAATATTTGATCGTGTCAAAGACAAGTACTGCAAAGCACAAACAGTAGTTTAATACTTAGTAGGATTTTCAAGTGAAGCTCCGTCGAAAAGGAATAACGAAGATAAGGAAGTCATAGGAGATTTAATAGGCTTAGGATGAGATTTAATAGGCTTAGGATCAGACATGTTGGTGCGTTTGAGTAAATTAAATATATGCTGCCTTTGAGTGAGCAACATCCCTTCATCACGCATTACAAATTTAACTGCTAAAAAGAAATTGAAGGAGCCAAGGTCCTTAATGGAAAATGAACTTTGTAAGGCCTGTAACAAATTATCTTTCAATTTGGGAAGAGCTTGTAATTATAATTTCATCGACATAAATGAGAATGAAAATTATAATGTTATGGTGTCAACGGGTGAATAAACTACTATCTGATTTGGACATGTGAAAACCTAATTGAATAAGTTTTCTACCTAAGCGAGAAAACCATGCACGAGGTGTTTGTTTTAGCCCGTAAAGTGCCTTATGAAATTTACACACATCCGTATAAAGTTGAGGATGAACAAACTTGGCAGGTTGAGACATAAACATATCTTCTTGAATACCACCATGTAAGAATGCTTTTAGCACACTAACTTTCTTAACAGGCCAGTTAGGGGGGTAAGCAATAGATAAAACCACTTGAATTCTTATGGGTTTAACCACATGGCTGTAGGTTTCCCCAAAGTCAACACCAGATTGTTGATGAAAGCCCTTTGTTATAAGTCTCGCTTTGTAGCGCTCAATAGTACCATCTACATGACATTTAATTCTAAAAACCCATTTACAACCAACTACATTCATGGTTGGAGAATAATAAACAAGTGACCATGTACCATTACACAAAAGGGCATTAAACTCTTCATTCATAGCATTATACCATTCAGGGATTTTAGATGTCACAGTATAACATGTAGGCTCAGCAGGAGAAGCGGAGATAGTGGCAATAAGAGCATGTGGTAAAGGATAACGGACAGTACTATCATGGAACTCTTTGGGCTTGAAAATATTATTCTTCGACCGAGTCACCATTGAATGACCTGCAGATGCATTTCCAATTGCCGTAGAATATGGATCCTGTGGTACCATGTCAGATATAGAAATTAATGGGTCATGCTCCACTAGTGGTAAGGTGGCATTAGGTAAAGGGTTAGGTGTTGGGAGATCAAGAGTGGGCTATATATAAGAAGAAGTAGAGGCCACGATTTAGGTAGTAGAAGCCTCGAGATGGAGATATGGTATAGGTGTTTGTAGAGTATTAGGATATGGGGTTTGATTTATAGGGTTGGTGGTGTTTAATGGCTCAGTAAACTGTATATGAGGTAGTAATGTAGAAGAGGTGCTTTGATGTTCCAGCAGGTTATTAGAGTGACCCGCACCAATAGCAAAAGGAAAATAATACTCATTGAAAGTTACATCACTAGAAATATAAACATGACCCGAGGAGACATCAACACATTTATATCCCTCATAAAATAAGGTATATCCAAGAAAAACACAAAGTGTGGAGCGAAATTAAAGCTTATGACGATTGAAATGGCGTAAATTTGACCAACATTGGCTGCCAAAAAGACAAAGAAAATTGTAGTCAAGGTCATGATTAAACAGCAATTCATATGGCAATTTGTGTTTTAGGACCGGTGTGGGCAAACGATTTATTAAATAACAAGTAGTTTCAAAAGTTTCAGTCCAAAATTTTAAAGGAACAGAGACATGAGCGAGAATAGCCAAACCAACCTTAACCAAATGGCGATGATTACGTTCAATTGATCTATTTTGTTAGTGAGCGTATGGGCATGTAATTCTATGATTAATTCCAATATTCGTAAAAAATTTATCTAATTTAAAAATTCATGTGCACCATCCGTTTGAATGGATTGGATTTTGCGATCAAACATATTTTGAATCAAGGGAAGACAAGGGATACATTAGATTTCAAAGATATGGGAAACAATCAACATAACTTATTATAATCATCAAGAAATGAAACATAATAACGTGCTCCTGTCATTGATAAAACTGGGGTTGGTCCCGAGATATCACAAAAAATAAGTTCTAAAGGAAAAAGAAAAGAAAGAATATAAGTCATGATATGGAAGTTTGTAAGATTTTGCACCTAAACAAGAAGAACAAAAATCACTTGATTTATTTGATGATGCTGGTAAATTAAAATTGGACATTACAGAAGGAGCAACACAGAAGGTAGGGTGACCTACTCTGGCGTGCCAATTTGAAGATGAAACTTATTCACTAGAAAATGCCAACTGAGAAGTAGATGAGGAAGAAGAGGACCAGGGATATAAGCCATATCTATTCGATGCCTGATGTTGTAGAATCCCTTTGATGCAATCCTTCACAGAAAAATGATCATGGTAAAATTCAAAATAAATATTATTTTCCTTAGCAAACTGATAAACAGAAATAAGATTTTTAGTGATATTAGAAACATGGTAAAGGTTAGATAGACGAAAAAAGAAGTGTAAAGCATTTAGCTTTGAAGTACCAACATGCCGAATGGGTAAACCTTCACCATTTTCGACTAAGATATGATCATTACCTTCATACTCTTCAAAATGAATGTTGAGATTTTGCATATCATGTGTCAAGTGATTTGTAGCAGCTGTATCGGGATACCAATTATAGTCACCGACAACATTATTAGAAGAGTAATGAGCAAACATTTGATTGCTATCACCTTGATAGTTTTCATCATACCTGTGCCAACAGTTTGTAGCACTATGACCAACTTTATTACAAACCTGACAAACGGGTCAATTAGAGTTATTGGTCGCAAAAGAACCAGGATTAGCACGACCTCTTTGTCCACCACGACGCCCTCCAAAGGAGCTAAAGTGTTGTCCATGGGCATGGCCATCGTAAAAATTGTTGGTAGGGTTAGAATACTATCCAAAACGATTTCCATGACCTCTAGAATTACCATTGAGGCCACTGCCTATTTGAGTTACCGCGAGTTGCAACATGAGTAAATTGAAAAGAAAGATCAGGGAGATCATTAGTACACTTAACACATTGCTCACGGAGTAAAAAGAAATCTATATTGTTCATCAAAAGTGAATGGATCAGCATGAGACGTAATAAGAGAAGTAACGATATCATAATCCATTCCAAGACCGTTCAAAATGTAATTGATCAATTCATAGTCCCTAACAGGATTGTTGATAGCAACAAGAGTATCAGCCATGCTCTTCACGTTTTAAAAAAATTGGAAAATAGATAGCGAACTTTTCTTAATAGAGGATAATTAGAGCAGAATCTACATGGCCTTAACTTTTGATTGAGTTGCAAAATGATTCTCAAGAGCCACCCATAAAGCTCGAGAGGTGCAACACCCTACAACGAGGGCAAGAACTCCTTCAAATAATGAGGAGATTAGGGAACTCAAAATTTGTTGGTCTTGCTGGAGCCAGTGAGTTTAGGCTAGATTTGCGACGGTACCAATTTCTCTTCCTTCAGAAGAAGTGAGAATGGTGGATTAAGGAGTAGGATTACTGCCATTAATGAAGTTGAAGACTTGTTGTCCATAGAGGTAAGGAACAATTCGGGTTTTCCAAAGTAAGTAGTTACTGTTGGTGAACTTGATAGTCACAAGATGAGGCAAGATTGGGAGGGCTTGGGTCGTGGCCATAGTTTTGATGTTTAGTCTTCTGGCTTTGATACCATATAAATTAATGTGCTCTTATACAAAATATGAGATGCCGTGTCTTTTATTTATACAAAATTATTCTAACGGATCACACAAATATCGGATATTTTAAGATTACAAAATAATTCAAATACAGATATGATAAGATTTTCTTGTTATGTCTACCTATTTGATTGGGATTTGATAACTTTAAAAGATCTGATAGAATTTGACTAAGTCATATACTCTTTTGGTTTGATCTCAATACACCGAATCACAATTCGCTTGTCTCAAAAAGTCTTTACTATTAACCCAAGATCTCTCTTATATATATTACCACATACACTTATTGACCACAACATTTGGGATCAAAATGAGCTCTAGGAATTGCGCAAGTAATAAAAAGAGTTTATTTCACCTAAAATATTGGTTATTTTATTGGAAAGAAATTTTTTTCCCCCTTGTCTTCTTTTTGTGTGTGCGTATTCTTTGTGTGTGTGTACGTGGTTAGGGTTTTGAAATAAATCACAAATTTGTATTTGAAGTTGCAACCACGATTAATTTTAGCTTTTACTTCTGATACATATTTAGCTTCATAATTCATATTATATAAATATATATTATATTTTTCAAATTAAATTATATTTGATTCACTTCTTTTGTATACTAATCCTAAAACAGAATCGAAAATGAAGCTAATTTTTAAACAAAAACTGAACCAATTTTAGTGCAAACCTGAAGTAAAGTGGTTGGAATGTTCTAATTTTCGAGGGGATTGACTTTTTATTTTTATTTTTTTTGTATTGATCTTCTTTGCTCTCAAAAAGACATTTGCGGTCACAACATGAAGTCTCTCCTAGTGCAATAAACCTGCATCTCAGAAACGGGCCATCCTCGTTGTTTAGACATTCACATTCCTAATCCCTGGACGGTCTCCAGGTAGAATTGCCTGAGACTAACCAAATAAGATATTTTTTTTTTCTACCCTTTAATTATTCTTCCCAATTCTTTAGACTGCTTCAATCAATCAAAAGAGAACTGGCCATCAGTTTAGCAAAGGTACAAGAAGGCGGCATATTTAGAATGGGATTTCGTCTACCTTTGGCCTCCTAGCTTACCACCGATAGAATTGCATTACAACTCACTAAAAACCAAAAGTTTCAATAAAGAAAGACCCAATTTTCAAGTGATTAGTTCTTCATTGAACTACGAAGACTTGTTGCGATGGAATGATAAAGTTTTAGACGTTGAAACAAAGCAAGAATGGCTACAGACCCAAACCCCCTGGGTCTAAGACTAATCAAGAATCATATGTTGATTCCCTCCTAGATGATTGCTGGAACCAGATTCAGCAATCTACAAATCCACACTCAACCAGCGACCCATAAGTCCTGGCAGGACACGTCTGACATGCAGACCGGTGAAAGAGCAATCCACGCCCTTCAATGTTTCTACACCATAATCAGAGCAACTCAATATCTTACAAGTGACTCCACTGTATCCTTGGTGACCATGACTCGGATTACCTGCAATGAGACAGCCAATCAAATTCAGCAGAGAATTGGAAATAAATATTAAGAAAATAAAAACAAAAATAAAAAGAATAGGCTTAGGTCAAAAAAAAAAAATGCTGCAATGAGAAGGAATGTTCAAGCTCCCACATGGCTCAATCCATCTGGACAAGAACTGTCTTAAAAGTGTGGATTAACAGCCCTACTCTGATGTAGTTTTTTAATGCCCAATTGGAATATAATTGTGCCTTCTTGTTTTGTAATCAGCCCTTTGTAAAGAAAACAAAATCATTTCCAGGCTAGTTTCGTTCCACGGAACCAAAAGTGAAAAAACTAATAACAATTCTATTACAAGGTCATTGAATGGTCTATTTCTCTTCTCACTAAGGCCAACTAGCATTCTGCTCGTAAAAGACCATAATTATGAAGCAAAGGTCGACAACTGTGCTCAGTTGGCCCTAATTGAAGTAATGTTTCTGCCATAAGCCTAAAATGCAAGATATTCTCTTGCTCTAAACTTTAAAATCAAATGTGAGAAAGGAATGGTTGAATCACTCTCTTATATTGCCCACAGCAGACAGCTTTCAACGTACAAAGCTTTGCAAGGTGTAGCAAAGAAGATGGATCTTTGCAACACTGAAATTAAAAGGGGGTTTGGGGTTTTAGTAGACAATTTGGGTAGACATGGTAGAAGGCCATGGAGATATCAAAGTCTGATAATAATTAGCTCGTGTAGTGGGCAGCTAAAATACCTCCTGAATGAGTCACTACCAAATGATTAAGAAAGTATAATATTTCAACCAAACAATGAGTGACCGGCAAAAAGATTTTAGAAGGATAACCTGATTCAACCACAGGTCAGAGTAAAGGGAAAAGGAAGAAAGGAAGTGAAACATATGGCTTATAAATAAAACCAAAGGCACTAGCAAGAAAATACTGAACAATGGTAGCAAATTATCCTCATTGTCTGAAATATTACACTGTAAAGATACAGGCTAGGTTAAATTCAGATGCATCATGGATGAAATGGCAAGGAAAAAATGGCATCAGTGGGGTTGAGGAGGGCCATGGGTTTGGAAAGTTCTTTAACATACCTAAAGTTTGCCCTATATTTTTATATTATTTAGAGTCCCCCAAGTGGTGATGGTTTTTTTTTTTTTTTGGTGGGGTTAGGGGGGGTGAAGTGGCTAAATTTATACCATTATCAATAAGATACCATGCAAATATCATCTGTATCCCCACTAATCATAATTCTTATGTCTGCCGCTGACCATATGGATAAGCTTACATAAATAACATATTTGGAAAATGTCAGGAATTGTTATGTTAAGCAACTTATCTTTTACAACAAATGACAAATAATATTTATCAAGATGCATGCAACATTTCTTACTTTAAAAATAATAATAATTACTATAATCAAAATGCACTATAAGTTTTGGCCGCTCACTTACCCAAAATTTGTGTCAGAACTGCATTTTGGATGGATTAAGATCCTCAGCTTTTATTCTAAATAGTCATCTTTAAGAGTTAAAGGAGGAAACAACAAATTACCTCTAGAATTGGAAATTAAGTACTTTCAAGGCTAGATTCAAAGTCCGCCACTCAAGTAGCAGCTGCTGTTAGTCTTCTTGCAATTTATGGATTTGCCTATAGATCAAAGGCAATAACTCCGTAAAAAGGACAACTAAGGTGGTAATAATAATAATAATGGAACAAAATCAACTATTTCTACCTCAATATCTGCTTCATTCCCGTCTACAAGTCAAGCAGCTGTTTGATCAGAACCACTGCTCTGAGTGAACTGGGGAGGATGAGCAGAAAATAAAATCCGTGCCTGTCCTGGAGCAGGTGCAGGCATTCCTGAGGAAACCAAGGAACTAACATAAAAGGACGATATGTACTATAAGAACGTTTCTCGTTCTTAGTTGAGGTCTAGCTCTTTTCAAACCTTGTATGAGTATCAATTATGTTAAAGCATCAAACTCAAAACCAATTTGTAAGAAGCGAGAGACCCATGAAGATTTTATAACAATTTGGGGAGACTATTTTATCAGCGTGGGATAAATCCCAACACACCCCACTCACATGTGGAGAGCCAAACCGGTGCAATGAATGCCAAAAATGCACAACCAAGAGATTCAGAAGTAAAAGTGGGACAACTACTCCCAAACCCAACTTTGATATCATGTTAAAGCATCTAACCTAAAACCAATTGGCGACTGGAAAAACTCATTAAGATTTTATACCAGTTTGAGAGACATTATTTTATAGATGTGGGATAAATCCCAACGAACTAAATGCAAGGATACTCATCTACGGGATTGAACTACCAGTGGGGTCCAATCATTGCCTGCAACATCATGTATTTTAGTGGCAATTTTTTGGGTATTCTATATGATGCTCTTTTTTAATCATTTTTGGATTCTCTTTCTTGTTTTGTTGCACACAGCCCCCCCCCCCCAAGAAAAAATAATAAATAAAAATCCAAACCAAAAAATATATATTTTTTAGGACATGAGAAATCAAAGGAAAATTTGGTACGGCAGTCTAGAAACATTATCAACCTATTTTAAGATGTAAAATCTTGCATATTCCCATGAGAAGTCCATATCAATCCACCTACATGACACGCAATTTATGCTTGCCTTTATTATTCTAATGTTAAGTTGATTTTTGCAACATACAACCATGCTTCTAGTATAGTCGTAATTTCACATGCCAATCCACCTAACCGGCTCAAGAGTTCACCCCATGATGCAATCTCCACACAGAAGTCATTCAACTCAGTAAATACAGATGCATATAACATATGGGTCAAGTAACTTAAAAGTGGTCATCAGCTGAGATATGAACAAATATAAATGGTGTGCGATATAGCAGGAAAAACTAACAAAATGAAGTGTTGCTGCATTTCTTTAAAATTAAATATTAATGTATGTGCATGCGTGCACCTACATGTCATGTACCCAAAAAATAAAAACTCTAAAAATGATTGTGCGAGCACACATACGAGCAAGTCTGGATTCTTGTCAGTGTAAAGTGACCATGGAAAAGGAATGGAACAAATCGATAGAGAGAGAGAGAGAGAGAGAGAGAGAGAGAGAGGTTCTTAAAGAAAGAGTGTACCTGTATGGTAAGGAGAACGAATTGCAGCAATTATATCTGCGGTTACTCCACTGACACGGGTTCCATATTGCATACCACGACGACCTGGCGTCACATAACCCTGAATGGGTGTATACCCATGGCTGCCAGGGAGAGGTTGACCCAATTGTCCATAAGGGATAATGTTTGGGTTAACTGTGCCTGGTCCTCCATATGTCTGAAGGTAATGCTGCGCAATATAAGGATTGTACACACCCTGGAAAATAGACAGAACACATCAAACCTGTGCATGCGTTTCTTTCCAGAACCAACTGAAGTCCTAAATTACTTCAGTCCTGCACATAGAAAAGGAATGTCCAATAGCAGTTAGGATTTGAACTTACTGACCTGCGGGTAAACATATTCAGGTCCATAAGCAGTGTACCTGCCAAATAAAGGACTAATGTCTTGAGACATATCAAGGAGCATGCGATTTAGTTTAGGCTGTGTGAATATGCAATCTCGAGTCAGATGATTGTGTAATTCGTATGATGAAAATATTGAAAAGCGGCAAGTTTTTTCAGTCAGACATGGAATATGTTCCCATCATATGACAGCAAAATCAAGACCTGTGGTCTTGTGAGCAACACACACGTACATGGTGGGAACAACTAATTAAACTAACCATTTTTTATTTGCTTTCTTTGACAAGAAAGAATTAACTGGTCATAACATATTCAAACAAACCATTGTTCCCCCTCTTTCTTTGACAAAAAGAATCAAACAAGTTATAACATTTACCGTTATTTTAACTTTGTATATTTTGTTTACCCATTGGTAAGAATATTAAACTACAATTGTCAAACAAATAAAAAATAAAAATTGATGAAAAATCTTTTGCTCATAATCAAGATGTCATTTAGCACCATTTCATGCTTTTGACTAACTTTTATTGGCCTACTGACATAGGAAAACTACACTTCCCTTCAAATTTAGATAAGAATAAAATGCACTAAATTCAATCATAAATAATCTGAAACTCTTCAAATGAAGACTTCAGTAAGGATAAGGATTTTAATACGTAATGTAACTAGAGAACTTTGGGCTCTTATTTTGTTAATATCAATATATAACAAATTTCCAAATACGTAATGCAACTAGAGAACTTTGGTTTCTTAATTTGTTAATGTCAATCTATAACAAATTTCCAAGTGAAATTGTTCTTTAAGTTCACTTAATCAACTAAGCATGAGCACCCAAAATATCCTCTGGACTTATAAAGGTCTTCAATTTCCAAGGACAACACAATTATACTTTGAAGAGTCGGGGATGAATACACCAATTCAAAGATAATGTGGTGTCTGAGCCACCTTTGCACCTGGAAAAAGGTCAATGGAAAAACATTGAATCAGATGGTTCTTTACAAATGTGGAATCGCAATATTTTACTCTTGGCTCTGACAACCAGAGCAAAAAGGCACAAGCTATAATTCAACTGCAGACCTTGAGATGACAATACACCGGACCAGCTTGAAGGATTACTACTCACCCATACGGAGGATATGTAACCCCAGGTTGATAGCTGAAAGGGACTGGTTGGTGGAAACTGGGGCTTCCAATGTACGCACCTCTAGGAATCTGGGGTATCCCAAAATAGGGCATTGGTGATCGCAGACGTCCTATAATAAGCAATAGAATATATTGAAGCATGTGTCACACAAAGCATTTGACAACTGCAGTCTGATAGTGAAAGATATAGGGAAAACAAGTATTTCAGTCATGAAAAAATGGCAGTTTACCCATTCATTGAACTTTTACTACTGTAAAATTTGTAAAATATATGATTAACCATGTGATATATAAGCTTTTATAACCAAATTACAGATGGACATGTGATAATGTGGACAGGAAAGTACGAATTTACTGTCAGTCAGTTTAAATTGGTACATAATATAAACGAACCTGCTGATATATGAGGACTATGATATATGATATAGAGGAAGAAATCATTCAGTTATGTCGTTCATTTCTGTGGGAAGGTTTTTTTCATGTGCATATATACAGGAAGTTTGGTAGGAAAAGTAATCCTTTAGGTGTGTTTGGATTGAGAATTTTGTAAGAGAGAGAGTAAAATAAAATAAAAAAGGAAAAAAATAAAGTAAACATAAAAATGCCAAATACATTGTCTTATTTGAGTGGATTAGAAAATATAAAAATATAAAAAAGCATTCATCAATAAACTAATTTTTTAATTTGATTATTTTTTATTTTTCAAATCTCATATTTTTTCCTTCCATTTTCCACAAAACCAAACAAGAGAAGTAATTTTGAATCCTCTTGCATTTCTTTTTCCCTTGACAAATCCTTGATACAACACAACCTTAAGCTTGTTCCAGATGGCCATTTAAAGCACAAGTTATTACCCAGGGAAAGCTTGTGCAAGCATGATGACTATGAATAGTACAACCACGGACAGCCATAACATTGCCTTCCTAATGCTTAGCCTTAGATCCAATACATATCCATATAAGACCATATCTATTAAGCATTGAAGTAACAAAAAGTGAGAAGCATCTACACCTTGACTTCTACACATTACCCAGCCTTATGCTTGCCATACTGACATCATCCACAAGGAGGGTATTTATTATATTGGTGGGGTCATGGATTAGAACTTTGGAAACAACCTCTCTGCATACAAAGGTAAGATTGCATATTTTCTAAAATTCCACAAATCTCTCAATGAGAGAACCTCATACACTGAGTTGTCCTTTTTTTTTTTTTTTTTTTTGAAAATTAAATGTATTGTATTAAAAAAAAAAAATTCACAAAGGGGTTATTGTCCCTATACAAGAACCGCCAAGGCTAACTTACAACTAAAACTCATCACTCAAATCTGAAAACAGTCAACAAAAGTGAGAAACATATGTAAATAAAGGTTTCACCCCTCATACAACCAACTGAACAGAATAACCAAAAATTTGATTCCTATCTTAAAAACTGGGACGCTGCTCCTTGAAAGATTTTTCTATTCCTCTCACCCCGAATCAGCTATACAATGCAAAATGGAATTAGTCTCCATACTTTTCTCCTTCTCTAAGAGAGTTGGCAACCCACTAAGAATCAAATAACTCCTTAGTCACTTCCAGGAATACCCATTGCAACCTTCCACAATTCTTTAGCTCACTGGCAGTGGCCAAATAAGTAATCAGTAAATTCTCCCATTGTTTTAAAAAGGTAGGAGCAACTACATGTTCTCTTCTGATTAGATCATCAATGGTCAAGAATTTTTCACGTGACAAACACCACACAAAAGAAAGCCACATTTAGGGGAGTCCTTACCTTCCACATCATTGCTCACTTGAAGTTCCCCTCCCCATGGCCCTTCAATGACTTTAGAAGTTCTTTACCCCGAAAACCCCTGACTTCAACCTCGTCCAAATCATCTTGTCCTCCCCCTCTCCCATACTTTGGTCATACAATAACTGCACATGCTTGTATATCCATCCATTTCCCAATCTTAAAGGTTGTGTCGTGACCAAATGTTCCAGACCCCACTTCCATTTCAGATCGAGATCAAATTCTCTCCCGATGCCCTCTAATTACAAGCTATAGCAAACAAGTCCAGAAAAAATATTCTTCAACCTACCTTCCCTTTTCCATAGATCTTCTCAAATCTTCACTCTATCTCCTGTACCCACTTCCAAGATCACCCCACCCGCAAAGACTTCCTACACTTTCCGGATGCCTTTCTAGAGGCCCACACCATGTAAGTGCTTCTCTCTCCCCCCCCCCCCCCCTTTTTAACCATTTCACCTAAAACCTGATAAGACAAAAAAAGGCATTACTAAAAGGTACTTGTTTAATTTTGTAACCCAATAACATGGTTGACAGCTAAGTTTACACTAGTTAAAAAAATCCTTTCACCAAAAATATACATTCACTGGGCTCTAGCCATCAACATTTTTTGTCAAGGTTATACCCCACAAAAAAATAGGATGACAAAACATTCAAAATCAATTAAGTTGAATGGTTTTGCCTGCATAAGTAAATATAACAACTTAGTTTCTGTCCAACATTTTGTTTCTTAATAGATTTCTCTTAAGTTTGTGAATTATTCTAGTGCACATATATGGTGCATAATTTATTGAGATTGAAACTAATAATTAACACCAAATGGAAGTACATGAATTAAATCACGGAATGAAACTAAATTTTAGAGATAAAATGACAATACCATAAGGTAAAGCTGGCTGAGGCCTCCCAAGTGAGGCCAAGTTACAGTTTGCCCTCCTTCCATCAACAGCTGGATTTGGATCTACACAAGCTTTCTTGGCAGATTCTGGATCCCGAAACGTCACCTAACCTCCAAACAAATATAATGATGTATGTCAAGTGATAAATAAGTGATTAGTGAACACTTGGTGAAATAAATAGAAGAAAGGACGCCTTAAATGTCTAAAATGTCATATAACCATTGAATGAGTCAAATTCTAATATCACACTCAGAAAAATCAATGTAGCAGATACCATTAATTTATCTTAAAAAGTCATAAAAGCTCTTTTCCCCACCTGAATTAACTAACTATAGGAGACTTGTCTGCGCCACGGGCAGGGGGTCCCATCCCTTGTGATGATCCCTCACAAGGAACACCCCATGGAGGCATTACAGTCTAGGAGGCATTTCAGTCCCATACAACACTCAGCGAGGATCAACTCCACAGGTTAGGAGCAAGGCCTAAGGACTCCTTAGCTGCGGTGTTCCTCCCCTTGTCAAGCCCTGCAAACACACCATCACTCGCAGGACCATCGAAGATAAAGAGAGTCACTATCGACAAAGCTAACCAACATGTCCATATAGGTACAACCATGATCCTTGTACTAGCTGACAATGCTAGGATGCCGCCACTATTTGACCGAACATACCCACACCCACAGTTGGGTCAACGCACGCAAATTTGGTCACTTGGCCAGGGACCACCATTCTGAGCACATGGAGCTCCATCCTCTCATCATGTTCCTTCCCTACAAATACCATCCCTTTAGCAACACCAACAGAATTCTCTCTGCACTCCAGCAATATATTCACCCTCGTGGTCTCTCTCTCTCTCTCTCTCTCTCTCTTTCTCTCTCCAAGCTAACTTATTTATCACCCCACTCGCCTCTGGTGATTCCCACTACTGACAGCAACCAACATTATTCCCAACTCATAGGATTGTCCAACTTGACCCCAACCCCACACCAACATATTAAATGCTAAAATCAATATTAAGTTCCCCCCCCCCCCCCCCCCTAAAATGCTAAATGACCAAACAAGGGCCACCACATTGTGAAACTTGATGAGTGCAATGAAAAATATCCAGAAACATGGAAAATATGGTACCTAAGAAGCAAGGAGACTTCTAGGAAGATGTTGTATCCACATTGGACATTTGTTGAATACTAACACTCATGGAACGCTCCTCCAACACGTGTCAGTCTCCTTATTTTTAATTTTGTTTTTGAACCAACGAATCTTTGAATACTTCAAGGGCACGTGTACAATTAAAAAAATGACTTTTTACGATTGTGAAGTAAATAACAATAAAAATGCATTTGCAATATAAAAAAACAAATAAATAATTATCATTTTCACGTACACAGATAAAAAATATATAATTATTAGTTGACATGTCACTGAGGGGTAGTGACCCAACTTTTTTGAAAATTGCAGCTTTGGCGTGTTTGTGTGGAGTCATATATCTATGTGCCATGTTCATATAGCTAGCAAAGTCCAGATGAAATCATGGTAACTTCTACTCTTACACACAAAGTTTTCAGAATCCATACAAAATCTAAGCTCCTAAATTCTGTTTTCAAATGCGGGCGTGTGTGTATACATATTATAATATACTTGAACATGAAGCCAGTAGGCATCATCAAGGTTCAAGGCAAAAGATAGTACTGGCTTGTATGATGAAAAAGAAACACAAACTTTACAAAATTTTCATCCAAACAATAAGAGAGAAGTGGCTTCACATTTGAAAATTCCAATCAAATCTAACCTTAAATTACAAACCCCATCAACAAAATCTCATTGTATAATCACATTCCAAAGTAAGCAAAATACTCCATGTTTATATTATCCGGGGATCTAATTAAGATGAAGATGCTTCCCAGTTCAAAATAAGCACACAATGTAGTACACATGCTAAAAACCCATCTAACATGGATATGTATGTATCCAGAACAATAGCAATTAGCAGCACATAAGCAACCAAATTACCTATGTCGATACAATGAACACTTGGAAGGCAGTATTAGGAATATTTAGGTGATTTCGAAGTCCAAGTATATGAATTTACAAACAACTCCAAAGCAAAAAATACTCACAAATCCATAGCCTTTGGACCGCCCAGTATGCTTATCGTTTATGACAACGGCCTCTAAAATCTCCCCATACTGTTCAAAGTGACGACGGAGCGCCTCGCTCTGCGTTTCCCACGCCAGCCCTCCCACGAACACCTTGGTGTACGTAGTGTCCCCAGAGGGGTAATTCAAAGATTGCAAGCCCGACCCAGTTCCCGGAATCGACTGATAAGCCATGAAAAAACGAATTCCTAACAAGTATATATATATACAAAGAGAGAGAGAGAGAGAGACCTAGAATATACAGATACAACCCAATTCAGGAGGAGCTAATTTGAGGAGACGACCGTGATCGCCTCCTGCTAAGAAGAAAAGAAGGGTGAAGAGAAGGAAAAGCCCTTTTAAAACCCTAGGAAAAAATAGTGCATAAACACATAAAAATACGTATATACATATACACACATCAGATGGTGGAGTGGGGTCAAAGCCCAAAAAGGGCTTTTCCTTCTCTTAACAATCACCTGCAGAAAAACC
>QLOD02149059.1:0-22724 GCA_003260245.2 Sideroxylon spinosum | reverse complement strand
TTGCCACCCGCTCAACCAATGGAAATCCACCTCCCCTTTCACCCAATCGAACCACACCTTCTCTCTTACTTAATAGAAACTCACCTGCTCTCTCAACTAACCAAAACACACTTAGCATTTACAAAAATAAATACACATGCATATCTATATATATACATAAAATAAATCTTTAAGCATGTCTTACTAAATGAATTAATGAAATAAAAATTTAAATCAAATAAATCTTTAGTCATGACTTCCCTTAGACATATCTAACATGCATCTTTAAAGTGCCATCTATGATAGGATATAAATTTTCATCACATTTAACATACTCATGATATACCTGATCATAAAAACTACACCGCTCACATCACATTAGGCTCCTAGACTACTCATATAAACCTGAAATTCATCACTAGGAATCAGCTCTCGATCTGAGTTGAGTTCCTTTCCCAAATGATACTCACTTACCTATGTTAAGAGCATCCTTGGGAGCTGAGCTCCTCATTAAAGTGAAGCTCCTTCTTCTAGTTATGCACTAGGCAGTGACTGTTTCTTTCTTATTTGGAGCTCTGCTCCTTTTGGTAGTTATGCACTAGGCGCTAACTATCTTTCTGTTCAAGAGCTACATAAACCTGATATCTTAACATCGTAGGTAGCTCGAGCAAATCGTTTGAGTCCGGTCACCTCGATCTTTATAGACCACTGGCGCGAGATTCTAATTTATAGCTAAGCTCGTACACACATCTCAACATATAGGTCAAACCATATCAAGATTATGTAGATTGATCCCTTAAGGGGAGTACATAGTTAGCTCTAGTAGAAGGCTTGAGTCTACTCATTATACCGTGAAACACTCACTTAGAGCTAAGCTTTACACCTACACCATAGTTTACATTAGAACCAAGCTATGTAGACTTAACCCTTTAATAGGTTACGTAGGCAACTCGAGCAGAAAGCTTGAGTATGATCATCACAGCGTGAAGTGCTGACTTGAGGCTAAGCTCTTTTTCCCGGTTAGACGTAAGGTATTAACTTTCTCTTTTTTAAAGCAAGGCCCCACTCCCTAGTTATGCACTTGACGTTAACTATCCTTCTCGCTAAGAAGCGAACCTTTTTTTTTTTTAGTTAACCAATTCCCAGCTATACGTTAGGTGCTAATTATTCTGTCTACCTTTGGAGTTAAACTCTCTAATAGAGTGAAACTCCTTCTTGTAGTCATGTGCTAGGCACTAACTGTCCTTTCTTGTATGGAGTAAGGTTTCATTTCCCAGCTATACGCTAAGCGTTAATTGTCCTTTCCTAAGCAGAGTAAAATTGCTTTCACTAGCTATGCGCTAGGTGCTAACTGTTCTTTATCATCTGGAGCAAGGTTTCATTCCCTAATTATGCACCAAGCACTAATTGTCACTTACCTTTTGAATTTGAGTTCCTTTCCCAATTAAGCACTAGGTGCTAACTATCTTTTATCATCAAGAGCAAAGCTCTCTTTCCAAGTTATGCGCGAGGTGCTAACTCTCATTTTAGTGTTAGAGCTAGACTCTCACAATACAAAAACAATTACTCTTAACACATACCTAGAGCTAGGACTCTCTATTTACACTAACCTCTATATATCACTGAACTAATCGGTCGATTACCCATATACATTTACAAATCACACCTGCACTAGGCATTATCCAAGAGCTATATTGACCTGATCTCGTAGAAGGGTAGATAAGCAGCTGTAACAGATAGCCTGAGTACGGTCTCCACGGTCTTCATAGACCATTTGCACTTAGTGCTAAATTAAACATAGAGCTAAGCTCTTGCATCCCCATACTAGTTCACATTTCATCAACAAGTAGTTTGGACCACTATCGATCTGAACTACAATTTACCTGATCCCTTCACATGATACATGGGCAACTAGAGCATATAGCTTGAGTTCGATTACCTTGGTCATTATAAAACATCTTTGAATTCACACTTCATTCCCAGTACACACGCACATAGTCCTCACTACCATATAGGTAGACAACTAAATACAATCACACACATGAGCTAGGCTCAACCACCTTATCTTTCATGTATTTATGGGTTGTATGCTATAATTATCATAAATTGGAGTATTATATTATAAGATTATGATTGTAAAGAGTGGAAAGAGACTCTGGATATCCCTAGGTATCTAGGCATAAGGGTTTCCATGTGTAGCCGAACCACCAGACCCACTATCTCTAATTGTACAAACTAGTTTGGAGTGAATAAAAATGGGCCATTTATCATAATTTCAAAAACATAAATCAAAAAACATTTTAACTTAAACTAAAACTCGGGTTCCTCGACACACCCATTTTGAAAGTGTCAGGTGGCGACTCCTAGTCTCTAAAATCAAGTCCCTATTTTAAAATAAAAGAATAATTTTTCATATTTTTCTGATCTTAGACTCACCATGTTGCAATAGAGACTCATGACCCATGCCCATCGACTTGATGCACATATCCGGCCATGACAGTTGGTGACGCCGCCAGGGATTCAGCTTCTACTTCAAGGGATAGTTCTCCTCTTTTCGTAGTCACTATAACACATCATAATCTCTGATTTATCAAATCAAAATATGCACCTTATGTTCCAATAGGTTTCAGACATTTTACTATTTCATTTTTACTATGCATACAATCCCATTGGATTGTAAATAAACTGCGTGCATGTGTATATCATGCTTTGTTTTTGCAGGATGTATGAATAAATAGGGTAAATGCTTTATTACTTTTCCTATCTGTCACAAACCCATCTGTAATATCCCAAAATTTTGTATGGATATAAATTCATGTTTTAAACACGTTTCGGGCTTGAATTATTGTTAATTAAGCTCATTTAGTCATTAGGTATGGGTTAAGGGTGCTAATTTTGGGTTAAAATGTCAGAAAAAGTCAAAATTTGACTTTTTGGTCTAAGGACAGTGGGGCACCCGGGTGCTCCCAAGCGGGGTGCCCGCCCTGTGTTGGTGACGACAGAGGCATGGCCTTGGTTGAAAATCTGGACGAACCATCCCTTACAACCTTAGCTCAGCGTAGGGGATGGAAGGGGGCTATTTTAGCAGACCATCGGCATCATTTATATATATGTGTGTGTATAGAAAGAGAGAGAAAATGATTTTGGAGAGTTGGAAGAGGATAAGGGAGAGAGTTTGGGAAGAAGAGAAGGAACCGGGAGGAGAAGAGAGTTGGTAAGTGATCCAAACTTAAACCAAATCCAAATTCGTTTGTTAAAGATGAAATTAAGCTCTAATGATCGTTTCTACACATTTTGTTTAGTGTTTGGAACCAAAAACCGAGTGGAAGCTCTTTACATTTTTCTTCTTGAACACTCTTGAGGTAGGGATTCTTGGCACCATTCCTACATATATAGAATGTAATTGAGCTAGACAACATTTTCACATAATTTGTTTGAAGTTTGGATGCTTAAAAACGGATTTAGGGAGGATGATATAGAGGTGTATATATATGTATAGGTTTTGGAACCAAAACTTTGATTTGATGAATTGGAAGGATTAAACCTTAAATTAATGATATATTTAGGAATTTTAGGTCTCTAAACAACCCATGGAAATGAGAGAATGGAACAAAACCAGACTTGGAAGAGATTTGGGATGAATCAAGAAAGGTAGAAAATGAACTAAAAACAGGGGTGCATTCTGGGAACAGTAGGGTGCTCGGGTTAGTGGGGTGCCGGGGGTCCTTCATGTGGGGCACCTAAGCTATTGGTCAAGTTTTGGTATTTTCAGAGGGGCGCCTAGGTGCTTGCCTTTGGGCACCCGGCTGTTCTAGAAACTTAATATTTTCACATTTTGTGATATTTTCATGATAAATTGATGTATTAGTCTAATTTAAGCCTCATGATTAATTGAAATAAAAGTTCTAACATATATTTTAATGATTTGTTTATAAGACCATGATAAAGGAAAGTCTAAAGGGGTGAAAACTTAATGATTGAACATGGTGTCCAAGTTTTGTAAATTTGAACATATTGAACCCTATACATTAAGTTTTGATTATTAAATGTATGGAATGTTGATATCATGGATATGTCAGTTGTTTATGTAACCAAGTCATATGCGAGTAAAAGCCCACTAATGTCATAGTTAAGGAAAGAATATGTGAAAAAGAAAACAGCTATGTTATATGTTACAATTGCTGATCATGAAATGTTTAGAATTGCTTCAATATGATTATATTGTGGTTTGAAGTCTCCATATATATATGTATGTGATTGCAATGATGACATGATGAATAGAGATTAAATGTTGGATTGTAATGACATTGTTGAATAGCTGAAAGAGTTAAGATCTCAAGCATGATTGTGCTATGATTTAAGAGACGGGGTGGTGGGTAGATGAAAATAAGAGGGGTACTGAGATTGCCCCCGGGGTTGAAAGCCCCAAAAAACGGCATTGGGATTGGTCTTCATGTCTGTAGGCTAGAAACTTACAACATGATGTGTGATAAGGCTACCCGTGGCCTAGCTATGTGCCTCAACGATGATGTGTAGTTTAAGGCTAATCGTGGCCTCTAACGACGACTTGGATAGTACCCATCCCTGTCGTGAAATTGGAAAATGGATATGTGAAATCATAGTTATGATGAAAGAGATAAATGGAGATGTGGACTTGGATTATGATGATTTATATGTTTACTAATGATATGAGATAATGCTAAGATTAAACCCTTAGAAGCTATGATTATACGGTTTATGTTTTATGATGCTTGATTTCCTTTGAAATATTGCCCATATGAATACATGTTGAAATCTTAACTTGTAAATAAACCTATAAGTTTGCATATTATATATGTCTTATGATGCTGCGTAAACACAAGTGGATTAGTGCTCACGTCCCAATAGATTCGATTACAGGAAATGAACACAATCATTAGGTGGGCATTTGGTTAGGACTCAAAGTGCATGGACAAGTGTTGACATTTAAAATTTTATTTGAGTTTTAAGATTTTTGACCTGTAATATAAAGTTGAAGTTTTAGAGATTTATACATTTGGATTATAACGGCCATAAGACCTATCTTTATTTTTATGTCTTATGGGCTGTATTGGAGCATTATAGCCAAGTCACTGCGAAGGCACAGTTGTATTATTTTATTTTAGATGCATTATTTAAGTATTGCTCCAGGTGGTTAGAGCGATCTAATTAGGGAAGGGCGGTTTTATGTATGAGACAAGTATAATCCACTCACTCCCCAGGTTACGGGAAATTCGAGGAGTGACAGCATCCCTCCTAAATCACACACTGTGTACTACATTGAGCATGCTTTACATAACCCATTTTTACCCTGTAATTAGTTGAGGGGGGTTAATAGGTCCCTCTAAGATATGGCCGTATATACAGCTCTCCTCTTAGGCATACTAAACTTCCTCTCAGCTAGATCACCAGCCTGAGAAGGTTTCTTTTGGAAATAGGAGGTTCAAATATCCAGTGGCCATTAATCTTTCTAGCATGTATTAAGTCAAGTCGTAAGCCTAATGTCACATATAGTCAAATCATAAGATAGAGCCTCACAGAACCTAATTTTTATAGGAACACTGGAGGGGACAGTGCTAACATGTTTGCTCCCTATTATTGCATTTAACATAAATTTACCACACAGTAGAGGAGACAGCTCATTGTTGCCTTTGTAGAGCAATAAAAGCCTACCCATTATTATCGGAGGGACCAAGATCCAAATAGACCATTAATTTATAGTGAACCTTGAAGCTCACACTTTCAAATAAATAAATAAATAAAGATTGTCACTCAAGTATAAGTTTACCCTGCATGTACCCACTGAGTCAAAGTCAATGTATATCCTAGTTTAAACCTAGCTTCTATCAAATCTCACCACAAATCCATAAAAAGTTTCATCTAAAATTCTATTGGATTTGAATTTAATATTCGGTACGTTATATCAAAAAACACTCCCTAGAGTTTTCATTTTCAAATCCGATCATGGTTTTAATCTCAAACTCTGCTAGATTTGGCATATAAATCCTAGGCTAGAGTTTCTCTAAAATTTCTATCTAGATTTAGGGTTTTGTCAAAGTCCTGCCCAGAAATTTGACATAGTTTCAACCTAAAGCTCTACCAAATTTAAGGTATGATTATTAACAAAGTTTTACACCAGAGATTCATCAAAGTTTTAACTCAAAACTCTACTGAAACTCTGGTAAATTTTTGAACTAGAATACGCAAAGACGAAAACTCAGTTGGGTCAATAAGGTGCAACTATTCAAATAAAGAGGAAATTTTATCCAACCAGACAATTGAAGATCAGTAATAAAGATCCCAAGACTTAAAGAGTTAGGGTATTTGTTTTATTCTTCAATGTAAAAGTATTCAATGCATTTTATAAATTGAATACTCATTTCAATTCATTCATTCATTATTTATGATAATCTTTCGAATGAAAAATTTGAATAGGCAAGAGAATAAAACATGGACTCCAGTGATAATTTCTTTGCATTCTTTTGAAATTACTTCATCATCCCTTCCCTCACCAACGAGGATGATCCCATAAATAAAATCAAACAAAATTTTCATTTATAATCATTTTTAATGAAATTTCATTTTCATAATAGGTACTATCATTACCATTCACTCCGCTTAATAGTCTTTTATTGGCATCAAATCCGGGACTAGAGACATGGCTTCTTCAACCGAAGCACTCAATACTATCAAAAATCAAGCACCTGTCATAGCTACATTAGAGGTAACAAGCCAATCTAACAGTTTCCTAGCTCAATAACAAATGCCTCTGCCCTTATTAGATACATCGACAAAGCTATCCTTAGCTCAGATAGTCAAAAACATTAAGGCGGCACTAAAAAACTACTTTGGTTATGGGGTGACAGCATTACTAGTTCCAGCAGCTCCAAATGTCATTTTCGAACCAATGCCAAATTACACTGTAGTCAACACTAGTTTAACAGGGGAATTGTTGGACCTATCCTACCTAATAGGGGAAGAAGAGACGATTGTCATAATTCTGTCCATCAGCCTTCATCTAATGCCAGACCTTATTACCACCATCAATAAAAAAACTCAACTAGCCACTCCTATACCACTGAAACTACTATCCTTACACCTCAATTACCATTCTCAAAGCACACTTCCCCTATATCTGCTTATCTAATCTCTAGCCAACTTAGACCATCCTTCTACAATACCTGCCTTACCAACCTTACTACTTATCTATCCCGCTATACTCACCAAAGAACTGACATACCTTGGACCCCAGTAAAACCCTCACAAAAATCAGCAGGCTCTATGCCACATAAGCCAATCTTTCTCTCCGACTGCCCAAAAATAATAAGGTTCATCCGAAGCCAAAATCCTTAGATCCTCCTTCTATGGATCCTCCTCTAAGCCCAAAGTACCCTATTACCTTGAGAGTGTCCCAGACCATTTTGGGAGTGTCCGTCAAACTATTATGAGTTCCATTTTTCCTCTTATCAATTGAACTACAAAACTGATGGTAACATATCAACTTTTACAAAGATCTGGGAGAAGTATGCCTTTACAACCCTTGAGTCCTCATAAGGAAGCACCAGTACCCTAACTTTTGGGAATTTGGCTCCAATCAATCTAGCCTTCTATTGAGACCCCAATTTTGCCCCCTCATTTAATACTTATATTATTTAATGCTTTTACTTGAACAGTGCTCTACTGATTAAGTTCTCTTAATCATAAGATATGTCATATTACCAGAAACCAGCAAAAATTAAATAATTAGCAAAATGCCGGTTCTACCTTAGAGCTAGGGAAAAGTCAAGATGGAGGACTAGGTCAAGGCAAAACGCCATCAAACCACACAAACATGTACAGGTTACGAAATAAACAAATACAACATCAACAAAAGTGCAAATGTCCAAAGTCAAGGGTCAATTCGATCCAGAAGTCAAGAATGGCCTTTATCAGCAGACCTGAAGACTAATATCGACTAGACTGCCCAAATCATGCCAGAAAGGTATAAAAATACATACGAATTCCCAAGACATATCATAGGACACAAAGGTAGGCTTAAAATAGCCAAAAGGCTACCCAGAGGTCATTCAAACTCCGTCGACTCAAAATGGCTCCTACCAACGAGACGAAGCTACTGGTGCCCCAAACACAATTTGAGCATCTAGACAAAGTTGGAATGATCCCAAATTGAACACGAATGTTAAGGATAAGTTCCCTAAGGTGATGGTATAGCTAAACCTGGCCAAGTCAAAACTTAGGGGGTTCCTCCAAAGATTCGTTTGCAAAATTTGTCAATTTTTTATAAATTTATAAAAGTCTCTCGGAGTCCCATTGATGGCATTTTTGGATTCTTCATACCCAAAAATCATTGTCTCAGTGGTTCTACCAGGTTTAAGCCAAAGATTTGGTTAACCACTTCTCCGTTTCAACCTATTTCGAAGTAGCAACTTTCAAATAAACCTAAGTTGGTCTTGTAGAATCCAAATTGAACCAAAATTTGACCTAATTGGTTTAAATCTCTAAAACGTGACCAGAAGGTTCCAGAACCTCTCAAAAACTATGGTAAAGGTCTTAGAACGGCCTAAACTTGTTGAGACAGGGCCCAAACATTGCAAAACATGGCCTAAGCCAAGGGCTCAAGCCAAATTGGCCACAAATTAAGCCTAGCCACCAAATTGGTTGCAAATAGGTATTTAGCAAACATTTTTACTTACCTTGAATTGCAAACTTGTTTGCTCACCTTGTTTTGCAAACTTCTTCACTTATGACGCTATGAACACTTGTTTGCCCATTTTATTAGGCAAAAATAACTACAAAACAGCCTCGATAGTTTTTCCCGTTTTGTTGGGCAAACTTGCTTGCTCGATAAAACAGGCAATCCTTTTTGCCCGTTTGAACGAGCAAAACACTTGTTTGGCCAAAAATCCTACAAATAGACCACCCCTTCCTCATTTTCTCATTCAAAACTGGCGCCCCTTCAAGGCTCTTAAGGCTAGAGTTTCTCTCTCTAGAAAAAGCCTACGTCGGTAAAATTTTCTCTCTTTAAAAATTTTTTATTCTAGTGTTCAATTCAATGTATTTGCATAATTAGAATAAAATAGTTTTAATAATGTAAATAAAATTAGAATATGATAATTTTATTTGTGTAAATAAATTCTTTTTCAATGAAAAGTATCTAGATCATAATTCAAGTCGAGTTATACCCGATGCATAATATTGACCAGATTTAACGGAAATAAATTTTCTAAAATTCCAAACATCATACATATATCATGTTCACATCATACTACCATGCCATATCATGCCATACCATGCCATGTCATAACATCACATAACCATGCCAGGCCATATTAAATACCATATTAGCCATGCTATTTCATCCTTATCATGGTATAACATGATATTATCATCATACACCATGCTCACATGTCACATTGCCATGTTATACCCCACCATAATCATGCTATGCCAGTTACCATGCTCATTCACCATCCCAAATCATAGTATAACATGATAAGACATCATTGGCCATGCTAGCACATGCTTCGACAAAACATATATCATGTTTTAACATACCGACACATGACTTTACATGCTATAACACATCCAAACATGTAAACACACGCCCACTAAGGTTGACATAAACTTAGAATCAAAAGCTTATCAATCCAGAGCATTCACCTAAGTGAGTAAGGCTTCAAAGATTGAGAATGACTTAGGATTGGCTAAACTAATGATTTCTAAGTCATGACTTCCCTTAGATATATCTGACATACATCTTTGAACTATCATCTATGATGTCATCACATTTAACATGCCCATAGTATACCTGATTATGATAATTGCATCACTCACATCATATTAGGCTCCTAGACCATTATTACTAGAGCTAAGCTCTCGATCTGAGCCAAGATTCTTTCTCAAATGATAGACACTCACTCACACGCGCTAGGTGCATCCTTGGAGCAAAGCTTCTTTCCACAGTTATGCACAAAGCACTAACTGTCTCTTCCTTTGGAGTTGAACTTCCCAATAGAGTGAAACTCTATTTTTAATTATGTGCAAGGCACTAACTATTATCTCTCATTTTGGAGCGAGGCTTCTTTTCGTCCTTAGTTATGCGCTAGGTGCTAACTATCTCCTTGTTTGGAGCTAAGCTCTTTTCCATAGTTATGTACTAGGCGGTAACTATCTCTATAGTGAGAGCTATGTAGACTTTATCCCTTTAAAAGTGTACAAAACTTTACGTAGCTAGCGCGAGCAGAAAGCTTGAGTTCGGTCATCACAGTGTGAACCATTAACTTAGACCTAAGCTCTTGCATACATCTCAAAACATTGGCCATACCATAGTTAAGAGCTACGTAGACCTGATCCCTTCAAAAGGGTACATAGGTAGCTCGAGCAGAAGACTTTAGTCTGGACATCCCAACATGAAGTGCTAACTTAGAGCTAAGCTCTACACCCGCACCATAGGTTAGATTGGGATAGAGCTACGCAGACCTCATCCCTTAACAGGCTACATAAGCAGCTCGAGCAAAAAGCTCAAGTTTGGTCACCATAGCTCGAGGCACTACCTTAGAACTAAGATCTTTTTTCCTAGTTAAATTCAATACGTTAATCATTTTTTCTTTGGAGCAAGGCTCCATTTCTTAGTTGTGCACTAGGCGCTAACTTTCCTTCTTATTTGGAGCAAGGCTCACTTTTCTAGTTAACTATTTCCCAATTATGTGCTAAACACTGACTATCCTTTCCCCAGTGGATTAAGGCTCCTTCCCTCCAGTTATACGCTAGGCATTAATTGTTCTATCTCATCTGGAGCTAGGCTCCATTTCCCAGCTAAGCACAAGATGCTAATTGTCTTTTATCATTTGAAGCTAAGCTTTCTTCCTAAGTTATGCTCAATGCGCTAACTTTCATTTTAGTCTTAGAGCTAGGGCTCTTACAATACAAAGGCAATTACTCCTAATCCATACCTAGAGCTAGGCTCTTTCTTTCCCTTATCCCATCTCAGAAGCGAGGGTCTTTCCCACTAAACCTATATACAACATTGACCCTACCATACACATTTGCAAATCACACACATACTAGGCATTATTCTAGAGCTACGTCGACGTGATACCTTAGAAAGATATGTAGGTAGCTTGAGCAAATAGCTTAAGTGTAGTCTTTGCAGTCTTTATAGACCATGTGCGCAAAGTGCTAACTCAGACTTAGAGCAAGGCTCTTGCATTTGCATATCAATTCACATCTCATCACATCAACATGTAGTTTGGACTATCTTAGGTCTGAACTACATGGACCTGATCCCTTTAAAGGGTACATAGAAGCCTAATCACATAGCTTGAGTCCGATCACTTCAATCTTTACAAACCATCTTCAATACTCATTATTCCTCAACACACTCACTAACTCATCCACAAGGACTACATAAGTCCACACATCTAAACTCCAAGAACCCTTTAAAGTGTATCACTTCCACATAGGCAAACAATACACTACACTCGCACACACAAGCTAGGCTCAGCCACTTCACATTTCATGCATCATTCATAGTTATGGGTTGTGTGCATTGATTATCATAAACCGGAGTATTATATTGGGAATTAAGACTACAAAGAGTGGAAAAAAACTCTAGATATCCCTATGTATCCAAGCATAATGGTTTTTGTGCATAACCGAACCCTTGAAGCCACTATCTCTGAATGCACAGACTAGTTGAGAGTCACTAAAAATGGGCCTTTTATCACAATTTCAAAATCATAAATTAAATATATTTTAACTTATACTAAAAGTCGGGTTTCTCGACATACCTATTTTGAAAGTATCAGGTGACGACTCCTAGTCTTTGTAATCTTGGCCCTATATCAAATAAAAAATACTTTTTATCATTTGAGAATGCACCATGTCACAATAAAGTGTTACAGCTTACACTCATTGACCCTGGCGCAAGGATTCAATCACCACACCTTTGCTTCATGATCAACATTAGAGATCAATAGTTTTATCCACAAGCTAATGTCAGACCGTGACACCAAAGAACTCAATGTAGAAAGCTATCCAGCCAAGTATAAAAAAATGGGCAAAATTCCCCCAACTTAAAAAGGTCTATAAAAGAATAAGATTCAAACCAGATAGAGGGCTATGCAAAGACTAACAAGGCATAACAAAGCCACTAAATTTTAAAATAAGGATCCCAGGTTTAAGAATTGGAGCAAAACTCAACCACTGGGAGGAAACGAAATGGATTGAAAGAGTGGAGAGAGGCTCTGAACCCAAACTTGTGTATGTACAAGGGGATGTTCACCACCTTCCCTACATACTTTTGCAAAGAAAGAGGAAAGAGGTAGTATGTCCTCCGATAACCATACAAGCAATAGGATAGGATGTTACTTCTGAACCTAAAATGCGAACTTTTCATTGTGGACCCCATCCTAGGAATGAACATATCATAGAGGCTGCCAGGACTAACACTATCCTCTGGATGAAAGAGAATAGACTGCCTTTGGAAGACATCAGAGCTATGAAGTTTGAGATAGCCACACAACATTAGAGGGAGAACATAACTTGTTTCCCTCACCCTCCAAAGCTGTTTCCTCATCTTCGTGTTTACATGGAAGGAGGAGTCCTCGACAACTTCATCAAAATGACGTTGGAGGAGCAAGGATGATTGAACAATTATATCAAAAAGGTTGGATAAGCAACAATGTAGATCTCTGTCCCTTATCAAATGCCATTCCAAGTGACTAGTTTCCAAGAAAACTACCAATCTTCAAGCATCAGTAAAAAAAGGCCTACAGGAGCCCAACTTTTTGGCTTTCTTTTTCAATTTCTTGTATATATTTAAAATTTTGAAATATTAATACTAATGTCCTTTTTTTTTTCCTTGTTTTACCTCTTCATAGTCTTTGTCCCATCTTCTATCATGGTTCTCGAATTCTTCTATTACTTCATCTATAAAGTGTAAACAAAGAAAACCACAAAGTCGGAAGTTGCAAGCTAACAAAAATTTGATTTGCGAAAGGTTTCTGATGTATGGCCAACAGATTCCAACCATCTAATCTCCCCTTCTCTAATTCTAATCTTTCCAGTTCTAACACCTCCCAGCCACTCAATTTGAACACTAATGGCATAGCTTTGGATGATTCCTGCTCCAAAGTTTCATTTATAGCTATACCATTCAATCAATACTCATAATCCTGTCCTTCATCTCCAACGAAGGATGCTGCCGTTCCTTGACGCAGCTTGGAAGAACTCAGGCCTGAAATTCTTTCGATGAAGCACCAGGAAGATGGAATTAGAGTAGATGCAAGAACTTCACAATTCAAGGAAGGTTCAGGATCTTTAGGTGGAAAGATGTTTGCAACTAGGGGAGCAACATTGAAAGTTCAACTTTCTAATTTGTTGACAGCTAGCCAACTGAGTGCTTCACGTGCATTAAGGAGACAATGGAGCAATCACAAGCATCAATGCCAACTAAAGGTGATTCATTTTCAAATTCGCAGACCGTCAATCCATTAGCAGGAAATCAGGGAGGTTACTCACAAACTAAGGAGACAAGATTCCACTCACAACCACATGCATTGGCTGAGCTAAATAGTGAACAGAAGGCACATAGGCTCCTCCAGCATGGAAACAACATTAAGTTCAGAAGATTGCAAAAGAGAACAGCAGCTGTAGCCGAGTAAAAATGTAAGTCCCGATGATATTGCTTCTAGCCAGACGAAGGTAGGTGACAATGAAAAGGTCCCTGGAAGCCATGGAAGTCAACATGGTAAGTCCATACACCCTCACGCAGCTAATCTCTCTCATACTAGAGATAACCAGTGGGCATACACTAACTGATATAAAAATACCGCCTGATGGACCAAAGCATAGATGGGCCGAGCTTTTCTCAGCTAATAGATTAAAAGAAAATGGACTCCATCTTGAATTTATCCCTCCAACCCAAAAGGAAATGGGCCCAATTATTACATTCTCACATGATGAAATATCAGAAGTCAAAATGGGACAACGCTCTTGTAGGCTGCATACTTGGAAATAAGCCCACTTTCAATGCCATGAAAAATTTTATTAACAACAAATGGAAAATGCTGGGAAGAATTGATCTTTAGATTCTGAAGCCAGATTGTTTATGAGGGTGTTTAGTGTAGTAAAAAATAAGATAAAGTGTAAGGTTCGTAATGCTTGTACTGAAATAAAAGAAGCCAATAGATGAAGCAAGTCAGGAAGCAACTTCCAACAGTCAGATCAATATACAGAAGACTACCCATGCTCAGGAAATGTATACAGATAATGCAATTTAGTATATAATAAGTTCGAGTTATTGGAAAGCAAAGACCGCTCCCTCAATGGCTCTATGTGCTGGCAGTGCTGAGACCTCACAACTTTTTCCTTCAGATCAATCAGTAACAAAAGAAATAGAGGAAGGAAGGAATTCTTCTGAATTGCAGGCAACTATTACCGAGCCTTCTTTTTCCTTAGCTATCACACTTTATAAACCAAATGAAGATTTGCCATTACAGGGAGATCATTTGATAACTCAAAGCTTAACTACCGAGGATGCTAGTGCTTCTACTTCAGAAATTGAGATTGATGAGTACCGTCAAAAGGAGCTGCAAGTCACAATAAAGGGCAAGGAGCTGCATGCTTCTACTTTGGTTGCTTCTCAATTAAAACAAGTGAATCAAGATGACTCTGATACGGGGGACTGTAATTCTGCATGTTCGGAATTCCAAAAGAGTAGGACAAAGAAGAAAAAGCTAAAAGGTAAGCCAGCTGCTCAAGTTAGTTCGTCTCCTAAATCTATATGAAGTTCGCAGTATGGAATATTAGGGGTACAAGTAGCCCTACAAAACAGTATGAAAGTAGAAATCTCATTAAGAAGCACTCTCTCAATCTTATATACTTGGTAGAAACTAAAGTTAAGCAGCTTAATTTTGCTAATGTGTGCAGAAACATAAATCCCCTTTTTGACCATTATTGTAATCACTCGACTAAAATTGCTGCTAAAATAGCCATTTTGTGGGATCCCTCTATCTTGGAGGTTGTTGCTTTATCCTCTTCAAGTCAAGAGATTTTTTGAAGGATATCCCATAAAGCTACTTCAGTGGATTTTCTTACTTCATTCATCTATGCTTCAAATGATAGAAAAGGTAGAGAAGATCCCTGGGAAACGCTTGTCAGCAGGCACTCAATGATAGATGCAAGCCAACCATGGATAATTCTTGGAGATTTCAACATTGTGAAGGATGAAACAGAGAAACATGGAGGGAAAGGCATTGATAAAGGTGCTGCTAAGGAATTTAATGACTGCCTTGAGAAAATTGGGGTAATAGACCTGAGATACACAGGACGCCAGTACACATGGAGCAACAAGCAAATCAATGGCCAGTTGGTATACGGTAAGCTTGACAGGGTTTTAGTTAATGAATAATGGTTGGATAAATACCCTGAAGGTGAAGCCTCCTTTCTCCCACAAGGAAACTCCGATCACTGCCCAGCAGTAGTTCAAATCAGGCCAAGCCTTTGCATCAAGAAGCCGTTTAAAATTTTCAATTATTGGGCCAATCACAAAGACTTTAAGGACATTGTAGCAAAGATCTGGTCTAAGCACTATAACGGCACACCCATGTTCAAACTTTATGCTAAACTCAGGGCTTTGAAAGGAGAATTGAGATTTTTGAATGCCAAGTTCTATAGCAATATCTCAGTAAAAGTGAAACAAGCAAATGACAACCTTGATAGAATTCAAAGAGGACTTCAAGTCAACCCTGACGATCAGGCCATTGCTGGCGAAGGAAAAGAAGCTATTGCTAATTATGCACATTTAGTAATGGCAGCGGAATCATTCTTTAAACAAAAAGCTAGAGATATCATTGTGTAGCTGGGGATCAAAATACCTCTTATTTTCATAAGAAAGTTAAATCTCATGGATCTAGAAACAAATCTTATCCATATATGATGCTCAAGGCACTAGACATGAAGACTATAACAAGGTCAAAGAGATTGTCATAAATTATTTCAAGAATCTACTGGGACCAACTGCAAGCTATCCACATGAGGCTTTTCAATATGTTGAGGAAATTATGGACTGCTCCCTACCTGACATTGTTACACAATTTCTTGTAGAAGATATCACAGACGATGAGATGAAAATCCCTTATTCTCACTTAATGGTAACAAGGTACTAGGGCCTGATGGCTACAATACATATTTCTTCAAGAATACTTGGGAAATAGTGGGTCAAGACTTCACAGCTGCAGTCAAGAGCTTCTTCATTTCATATAAGCTTCTTCAAGAAGTTAATGCCACAGCTATTGCACTAGTGCCAAAGGTACCTAACCCCTCGGTGGTCCCAGACCTCAGGCCAATCTCATGCTGCTTCACAGTTTACAAATGCATATCCAAGATTATATCAAATAGACTCAAAAAAATAATGCACTTGATTATTAGTCCCACACAAGCAGCTTTTGTTACTGAAAGATCCATATTAGACCAGACCCTATTGATGCAAGAAATGGTAAGGAACTATAACCGAGTTAACATTTCTCCTAGAAATGCTCCGAAAACTGATCTTATGAAAGCTTTTGACTCAGTTTCAAGGCCTCTTATCCTAGACATTTTGAAATCTCTTAATTTTCCTGAAAAGTTTAGGAGATGGATTGAACAATGCATTACCACACCTCAATTTTCTATTGCCATTAATGGGGCTTTGGAAGGACTAAGACAAGGAGATCCCATGTCTCCTTATCTCTTTCTTCTTATTATGGAATTTTTCACAAAGCTGTTTAGAAGGCATATCAAGGAGGGAAAGTTTAAATTCCATCTAAAATGCAAAGACCCCGGTATAAGTCACATTTGTTTGCTGATGATCTCTTCATATGCAGTTATCTTGATCAGTCCTCATTCCAGATTATTCACAAAAACTTTATTGAAGTTCCATAAATACTCAGGTCTTTAGCCCAATAAGTTAAAGAGCAAGGTTTATAAAACAGGCACACCTGACGAAATGAAAGACTAGCTTTGTTCATTAATTGGATTTTGGCTTGGGTCATTACCTGTTAAGTACTTGGGAGTGCCACTGAAATACATTAAATTGAAACATAGTGACTGTTTCGGACTTATCGATAAAATCCTCATAACGTATAAAGAGTTGGGCCAATAAATCACTATCCTATGCAGATAGATTACAACTCATCAAATCAGTTTTGTTTAGCATACAAGTTTATTGGAGTCTCCACTTCATATTCCCCAAGAGAGTATATGAATCTATGAGCAAATCTTAAGAAGATTCCTTTGCTCAGGAGTTGATATGAAGAAATGTGGAAGAAAAGTTGTATGAGATGAAATCTGTTGCTCAAAAAATGAAGGCGGCCTTGGCCTGAGAAGAATGGAATAATGGAATAATGCTTCTATGTTGCGACATCTTTGGGCTGTATGTTCTAAATGAAATACATTGTGTGCAATGATGTTCAAAACATTTGCTTAAAAACAAAGATTTTTGGCAGATGAAGATTCCCAATGATTGCTCATAGGCATGGAGGAAAATACTAAAACTTATGGAAATTGCCCGTCTTATATGTAAATATCAAGTTGGCAATGGGAGGAACACTTCACTATAGTACATCTCTTGGTCCACTCCTTCCGCATATGGGCAAAGGGTTGCATATGATGCAGGGCTTACCATAGACTCCAAAGTGTCAGCCATAATCTGAGGTAGCAATTGGTCATGGCCTTTCAGCTCCACCAAGGAACTCTAATAAATCATATTCCAAAATCAGCCCTCTTATACACCAAATTACAGCAAAGGAGATAAATTTATATCGTTGGCTTCTAAGAATTAAATGTATGCAGCAGCTTCTACATTGGATGCACTAAGGTAGCACAACCCGACATAGCTTTATTCTTTGGCTAGCCATTAAAAGAAAGCTTAATACCAAAGATAAGCTCGTTACTTATGGCCAAATTAATATAAATGTATGCGAACTATGTGGGAAAGAATCTGAATGTATTGATCATTTGTATTTCAAGTGCTCTTTCTCCAGAGAACTCAAGAATGCTATTTGCCAACTTTGCATGGTTAATCAGTATAATCAGAATTGGAATGTAGAAATAGAGTGGGCCATTGATTATTTGAGCACGAAGAACTTTATTAATATAGTTAGAAAACTGGCTTGGGCTGCAATGGTTTATCATATTTGGATGGAAAGAAACTCTAGAATTTTTAGAGGAATACAATCTACTATGCTTGCGATAGTATAAAAAAATCGAGTATGAAGTCCAACTGAAGATAATGCAGTTATTAAAGGTAAAATCTACTGATATGAATGTAATTATATGCACAAATTGGGAAATCCCAATTTTTTTGTATAGATCATAATGTATAACTTTGTAATATGAGGGTATGCCCTTAAGACCATGTATTTTTCTCCTATTAATCCAAATACAAATACCTTGCTTACCAAAAAAAAATGTTATTTTCTTTTAGTTATATTCATTTTCAAGGAATTCAAGATCTCAGATATAGCAACATAACAATAAACAGCAACATCATACTTAGAATATTAACATTCTCTACAACCACAATTCACTAACTCACATTTTTGAACATAACATAAAACCAACCCCAATTTTCAAATCATCGACAAAACCACGCACCCCATTCTGGAGACATTTCCTTCAGCTGTGCAAAGCCAACATTTTATCTTTCATTTTGCAATAAAAAATAAACATCGCACCCTTGTGCAATTTTGAATCTGTAACCACGAAATTTTGTATGGAATTTTCAAACCTTTTAAAACATTCAATCATTTTTCACTAAACATTCCTTGTGACAAATTAGTCTGCTAAAATCCTTGCTAAGCACTAACAAATTTTGATACAACTATATGACCTGTACTTAAAGTGTTTAATATAGTAATCTCGATGTTCACTAGAACTATGGGTGACCTGATTCTTGGATCATTGAGATACGTAGGCAACCAAAATGGTTCGGTCACCACCTTTAAGAGATCAAACAACTGAGGTTGTTTTCTATTCTCTAAAAGTGGCTATCAATGCAATCTAGAGCACGACAGATTAATACACCAAAATCAATATGACAAGGGGCATTTGATCCTGATCATGGTTAAACCCTCCACCAATGTCAACATTTTGAGCCTTTGTTCTATTCTTCTTTAAGGAAAAAAAAAAAGAGAGAGAAAAGAAATCAATACAAACCAACATTCATTGGACAGCCATACCCTTAGCAATATTAAGAGCTCAAAAGACTAAGTGTCCAAAGTCAAAATGACTAGAGGCCATCATTTCAGCTATCCTGAATAGATTAGAATTATCCATTATCAAGCCCTTTGAGCCTTAAAAAAAATAAAAAATAAAAGCGAGAGAGAGAGAGAGAGAGAGAGAATTCAAGTCAAAGACACCTTTCATTAAACCTTACCTAGGATCATCCCCCCATTAGGGTAAGCAAGAGAAGCAATTCAGACACGAAGGGCACATTCTCGTCACAATGATAGTTGGCACCTCGTCCAACCAAGTCAACTCAACACAACAAGAAGCGTCAAAGCAACCTCGAAGTGGTTTATTTGAACAAAACGGTTAAATTCAAAAAGAAGAGAGGCACTTATTTCTACTATCTTTAGATTAGGACAATTATATCCCTTGTAAGCCATTTGAGCTAGTTCGTATTCTTCTGCTATAAACCCCCAAAAGTTCTCCCCTGTTCTGGGGTGATCAAAGAGAATAGAATAGAGCCAAATGCAAGGAAAAGAGCTAGAGTCAATCCAAGAGAAAAGGAAGTCTCAAAGTCTAAATTACGAAATTAAACAAAAACTAGAGCCAACACAAAATAAGAAAGAAGTTCTAGAGTCCAAAAGACAGAATCATACAAAAATTAGAGTCAAAGAAAAAACAAAGTGGAAACAGAAACATCATCAAAGACTCAAGAACCTTGAAAGGAGGAAGGCAAGCGATGACCAAGCTCTAGCTCTCAAGCATCAATGGAGAATGTCAGCTCATCAAATGAAGAATTATACGACCTTGGGATCACTCAACCCCAAAAGTATAATTTGAGCCTAAAATATCCATCATTTCTTTAAACCCTCACCTAAGCCTACAATACGGTCCAAATAAAGACCTCTTGGATTAAAGTTGGTAGCTTTATTCAAATACAACCAACGAAGGGAGGCTCCTAAAGATAGAGTAATGGATTCTCAAGACGAAGGATGCACGCTCAAGTAGAAGACCTTGTAGATGATCCTTAGTATGTTTTACCTGAGTAGAAATAGGATTTTAAGCTTGTATATTCCTCCACTTCTCTTCAAATCTTGAAATCAGGCCTACATTATAACCTAAATCGAACTCTTCTCCAACTGGCAACGGTCATTTAGTCAAAGAGCACTCATAAGCTAAAGGCAGCTCTTTCTTTCAAACCCATAAAACCCTATCAGTTGATAATGGTTTATTAATCCAAAAGCTCCTGAAGCAAAGAGAAGCATTAAGGGAATAGAAAAGTCATTCAGTGACTAGGTCTCCTGATAAAACCGCAAACATAGTTAATACCTTATTGAACACGTCAACATTAAGGTCATTCATAAAATGAACATTTTTAAAATAGTGCACAAGTAGTCATTCTACCACACTAGTGAGTCACACATTTTGCAAACACCCATCCTAACTAGTATATATTAAAATCTTTCATTCAAATTCATTCATCATGCAAAACTTAATTTTTGAAAATACAACGTACATTTTTTTTAATTATATTCATTAATTGCACATAACATTGTTCACACAACAAGACCGCACACAGTCACAGCCCCTACTTTTCAAACTCCCAAACATTTTCAATATTAAACACCTTAGATCATGCACATGATTATGCACCTTTCATAGGCACCCAACATTGATTTTGACATTTTCATAAAAAAGAAAATAAAAGAAAAAAAAAAACCATGAACATACCAACTCAAGAGGATGGCTTCCTTTTTTATCAATGTCCAGTTTAAGGAGTAAGACCACCAACAACTCAGGAGTGAGGCTTCTTTCATGAAATCAACTAAAAGCATGGACTCAAGACCAACTGAAGAAAAAATATCAAACAATAGGTTAGGAATAAATCTACTGTCTTGAAAATAAGTACAACGGTATAATTTACCAATAGAACCTAATACCTAATTCTGTGTATTAGATCAACTAAAAGCATGGACTCAAGACCAACTGAAGAAAAAATATCAAACAATAGGTTAGGAATAAATCTACTGTCTTGAAAATAAGTACAACGGTATAATTTACCAATAGAACCTAATACCTAATTCTGTGTATTAGACACAAGATTCAGATGCCTGAGCTAAGCAAAGGTCGCAAAACTCAAATGATATAAGTCTCATTTCTGAAGTCTTGTGTGAGTCATAGGCTCAGATAACGACATGATACATGAATTCGTGTGTTAAACATAGGGTTCAAATGCCTGAGGCTAAGTAAAAGGTGCGAAAACTTAGATGACCAGTTTAGAGATACCTCCTAAAGTCTTGTGTGAGTCGTAGACTCAAATATTGGATTGATACCTAAATTCGTACATACACATAGGGTTCAGATGCTTGAGGCTAAGCAAAAGAAGTGAAAACTCAGATGACTAGTTTGGAGATAAGTCTAATTTTTGAAGTCTTATGTGAGCCACAAACTCAGATGCTAGTGTGATACCTAAATCCGTGCGTTAGACATAGGATTCAGATGCCTAAGGCTAAGTGAAAGCTGTGAAAACCCAGATGACTGCTTTAGAGATAAGTTTGCTTTCTGAAGTCTTGTGTAAGTCACAGATTCAAATGCCGATGTAATACTTAAATTCGTGTGTTAAACACAGGATAAGAGGCTTAAGGCTAAGGGCAAGCCGTAAAAACTCATACGACCGATTTGGAGATAAGTCTTCTTTCTAAGGTCTTATATGAGTCATACACTCAAATACTAGTGTGATACCTAAATCCGTGTACTAAACATAAGATTCAGATACTTAAGGCGGAGAGTAGAAATGTAAAACTCAGATGATGGGTTTGGAAAAGAAGTTTCCTTTCTGAAGTCATATATGAGTCATAGACTCGAATGCTAGTATGATACTTGAATCTTCATGTTAGGCACAGGATTCGAATGCTTGAGGCTAAGCAAATAAATGTAAAACTCATATGACGGTTCAGAAAGTAGTTTCCTTTTTGAAGTTATGTATGGGTTACAAACTCAAATGCCGGTGTTATACATGAATCCATGTGTTAAACATAAAATTCAGATGCCTGAGGCTGAGCGAGAAACACAAAATTCAAATGATCAGTTTGAAAAAGAAGTTTCCTTTCTTAAGTCATGTGTGAGTCACAAACTCAGATGTTAGTGTGCTACTTGAATCTAGGACTCAAATGCCTGAGACTGAGCATAAAAACACATAACTCAGATGACCATTTCGAAAACAAGGTTCCGTTTCTAAAGTTATGGGCTAGTCACATACTCAAATTCTGGTTCGTTACCTGAATCCATGTGTTAGACACAAGATTTGGATGCTTAAGGCTAAGCTAAGTTACGAATCTCAAAAGACTAGATAGAGTAAGGCTTGGGAGCGAAGCTTCTTACTGGATTAGAAAAGCTAAGCTTGAGAGCAAAGCTCCTTACCAGATTAAACCATAGAATGAAACTCGAGAACGAAGCTCCTTACCAAACCAAACCATAGAGTGAAGCTCCTTGCAATTCCAAACCATAGAGCAAAGCTC
>QLOD02149038.1:0-15688 GCA_003260245.2 Sideroxylon spinosum | reverse complement strand
TTATAGTTCCCTTGATAAATGTCCATAAAATGAGTGTGAAAAATGGCTAAAGAATAACAATGATTGCATGCAATCAGCATGCACCCATTATTTAAGCCTCTTAAGGCATCACCTAATGCACCCTCCAATCTAGAGTCCACAACACTCCCAACAATAACTTATATAAATATATATATATGAAACACCAAACATGGAAGTGCAAGACTAAATAAAAAGGGAGAGGAAGGATATTACCTCAAGTGATTCCTTATTTGAGAAAATAAAAGCAACGATATAAGAGAAAATGTTAGGATAAAAAAATAAAAAGAAACAAAATAAAAATAAGACAAAAGAAAGAGTTAGTACAAAAGAAGAAATAGAAAAAAGGAAATAAAAGAAAATAGGAGAAGAAAATCAAACTAAAAAGAAATAAGAAAATATGGAAAATAAAAATCTAATCTACTATGTACAAATGAAATGACAACAAGTGGTTATCCAACACCCTCTCTAGCCGATGCATCCATATATATTTTGTGAAATAAAATGTTCCCCTCGGACCCACAAAGCACCGAAGGTGGATGCCCCTTAGGTGTAAAACACACTGAGGGATGAAGGGCTAAGTGAGGTTCATGAAACTTCAGAGGTGGCCATAATGCATGTAATGACATGGACATGGTGGGTTCAATCAGTCTCTCAATGCCTAGAAAATCAATGTACTCTCCCCTAACATCTACTACTTCACCCCTATGATGATCGATTGGATGGTTACTCACAATCTCCAGAATGAACTTCTCAGGTGGGGGCTGACTTAAGAGGTGAGAGGTGTGCACCACTCTTAACCTTAGATGTGTAGTGAAGTGGACTAAGGTCTACCAATTCAATGATCTGCTCCTCGAGCCATGAGACATTCAAATGCTCAGTTGGAGTTAAAGGACTCTCAATAGGGTCTGAGGTGGTAGGGTTGGATTTAGCATCAAGCTCGATAGTAGGAAAGGATTTCATATCTCCCTGAATCTAAGTGGTAAAGAAATATCCTGGATTAGAGGATCCAATGGAAATTAAGGAAAATGCTCATTCCAAATGCTATCCCTAGTGTAGTTAGGGCAATTGTCCCACTCAGTGCCTATGGTAGTGCTTGAGGTCGACAACTCAGTCATGTTACCACTTAGAGTGGTGCTCATTACTTGTGTCAACCTAGAAATTTGCCATGTGATGTTAACCAAAGCTTGGTTCACGTTGTTATTAATGCTCAATTGCTGCTACATGAATTGATGAAGAATATCCTCGAATTGTGAATCATTAGGTTCACAAGGCCAATAATCTTGAGGTTCCTCATGTGGACCCTCAAAGAGTGGAGCAAGGTTGGGATAGGCAAAAGCTGAGTAATTGGGTTCCACACACATGCTACTTCCAATGGATGGATTATAAAGATCAAGTGAAGTAGGGGCATGCATGAAAGGTTCAGTGTGGGTAGCAAGTGTATAAGGTTCAAAACTAGGTTCAAGTCTTTCCTTTGATTTGGCATGCTCACAGAAAAATTCAAGAAAAGTCTATGCCTCACCTGGGATGAGGTCAAGGAATTCCCTACCCAAGACTGTATCAAATGCTTGGTTCAAGTCATGAGATAAAGCATTGTAATATGGCTAAGACGTCCCCTAACTCTAATCTGTGACTTGGGAATATTTCTAAAAGGTTATTAAATCTCTCCCAGCATTTATAAAATACTTCACCTTTCTTTTGATAAAAACTTTTATTTGAAATCTGTGGGTAAAGGTTTAATGAATAGGAAGAAATTTTCACTAAAAGCTTCATGACATTGTTCCCAAGTGGTCCATTCACCAAAAGAACAGCACCAAACACCAGCCACACTTTGTAAAGACAAAGGGAAAAACATGAACCTAAGTCTCTTACTCATTTTAACATCATCGCATATCCTCCTCCTTGTGCCTGAAGAATTGGATTAATTAGTGATAAGTCTCTATTGTATACTCATATCCAAATTGGTCAACTAGAGACTCTATGTATGCTTGCGCATCAAGGGGTCCATGAGTAAAGTCACCAAAATTCATGTCCATGATAAGAAAACAAAAATGAAAACAAAAATATAGAAAAGAAAAACTACACTAAAATGCAACCTATGTTAGCCAACAAGCAAGCTAGGCTATATAATGTGCAAATGAATATGTTACAATGCAAAAGAAATGAAACTACTAATAAAGAGATAGAGAAAAGAAAAAATTCACCCAATTTCTCAAGTGAACTCCTTTTGACTCCCAAGTCTAGTGCTTAGTTGCTTTCCCCAGCAATGGCACCAAGTTCAGGTTCTACCTCTGAAGTGCAAGAGGGTGGGCATAGTCTTACTCGGTGAGAACCGAGGTCATCTCCACAGGGAAGGCTTTGTGTAAAGCTCTAGACTTGTTCTCTTTAGTTTGTAGGTGAAACCTAAGTTAATCCAAACTAATTTTGGATTTATGGGATGTTTAGGGATGGTTGAGTTGAGAATGATTGAGTGAAGGAATTATGATTCTAAATTAAGATGGAAACACTACGAAGAAAATAACTAAGTTAATCTTGACTTCAAACCAAATCTGGTACTAGGATACTAGTGGTTTACTCAAATGCACGGATAACTTAACCTAGCAGACGCACATGCATTGCTAGGTCGGAAGATATTTCATTAAAACCTACCTCGGGTGGTCTAGATAACTCTCTCGTCGCTCCCTCAACCGCTTCAACAAGATTCTCACCAACACCGCTAGTTAGTACTTCATGATTAGAAGTTTTGATTAATGGGACTCAAAGAAAGCGGAGGCTTTTGAAATAGGTTTCGGACTCACAGGGACATTGAATCGAACACCTAATGTCTACGAGCTCGTCAACTCGTAACTAGGCTTCAATTGTAACATAGGTGAATCGATTTCTTAAGAAAACCTCAAGTTGTAGGAAAATAGATTCTAAATCACAGAGCCATTGAATTAAATATTTTGTATACACGAGTGGCCACTCTTAACCAAGCTTGCTTGTAACACAGGTGATTTGATTTCATAAGAAAACCTAATTTGGGTTTTAGAAAATATATTTTTAACTCACCACGACATTGAACCAAACACTTGGTGCACATAACTGAAAACTTGTAACCAAGTTATGGTTGTAACACGGTTGAGTTGAGTTTGAAAAAACGCTAGTTTAATATGAGATTCCAATTAAAAATCAAAAAAGATATTCATTGAAAAATATTGTTTTACGTCTAAGTTAACAAAACTACCACACCACCTTCATGTGCTTGAAGCCAAGAACAAACCGTAGCCTAACATGCTTGAACTTCGAAAAGAAAAAAAGTACTTGTAAACCATCCATTAATGTAAAACAAGCAAGTACGAAGCAAAAGCAAAAGAAGAAAATCGAAAACAAAATACTATGAAATAGAAGCGAAAGCTAAAAAGTGAAAACGAAGTGCCTGTTATTGAGAATATTAAGAAATAATCACTTACAAGTAACCCCTTAAAGCAATCAACTTGAAATCTTAAATCCTAATGCAAAGATGAAGGTTAACTTCTTCTCTGATCCAAAACTAAAAAAATGGCTAAAACTAGGGTTCAGAATCAAAATCTCCTCATTACATCAAAAATAAGCCTATTTGTAGGCTTACATAACCCATGGGTAAAAGTGTAAATTTTCAAGTCCTAAACAGCTACAAAGCTTCTATTCTCGATGCACGCACAAGGCCTAACACAGGTGTACACACGAGGCCTTATGAGCACAAGCTCATTTCAGTGGTACGCACAAGGTATTTCTCAAGAGGAATCTAAAATCGACGGGCACACGAGGTCTTGTGCAGTCGTGCGCACGAGGTCTCGTGCGCACAAGGTTTTTCATGGTCGTGTGCACAAGCATTGGTCAGATGAATTCAGCCTTGGCGGGTACACAAGGTCATGTGCAATTGTGCACACGAGGTCTCGTGCGCACAAGCCGTTTCATGGTCGGGCGCACATGGTCCTCCTTAACAGTACTTCCAGACAGCTTTCTATTTTAAACTTCCAATGCAATTGTGACCTTAAAGAAGATGGATTAAGGCTTTGGCTAAAACACAAAAGGTGTAGAGCTTTGAGTCATATTTTGCAACCCAAAAAGAATCGCGTCAATCAAAATTGTGAGTGAAAATTTATGGCCGAAAAACGGACAGGGTGTTGTGTTGGACACTTGCAGTGGTTTGCACATTTAAGCTCCAAACTTGCTTTTCTTGAATTGTTTGCCTTCCATACCCATAAAAAACACAAAAAAATAAATATAAATACTCAAAAGTATAATAAAAATTGAATTTTACTTGATAAAATTTTCAAAAGAAGAGTGAAATAATGTTAAAATCAACAATGATTGCGAGCAATCAGTACATTCCCAAGTTTTGGTACGGGTAAGCTGAAAACCACTGATGCTTAGGAGGCATACTTGAACTTGGATGCTGCTAAAAAGACTAAAGTTGAGGAGTTATGAAAATGAACACTTGCCCAAGCTGAGTGGCTTTTAATTGATGATAAGCCTCATACTCTGTGTAATGATCTCGCTATTCTTCTTCTAGAGCTGGAGCCATTTAATGGTAAGGTGGCATGATTTGACTTGTTTGAGAAATAAGAACAGGTGTCATTGCCCAGTTAAGGGCCGTTATTAGATTAGCAATCTCCTAGTCCTTAGTCGAGGGCATCAATGGTGGTGTCGTAATTCGAGGAACTATTACTAGTAATGTCCTAAAGAATAATAAAAAAAATCCACTCGAATGTCCAGAGCAAAGGTAGTAGCTATAATGACTAGTGTTTCAGTAGTAATAACAGATGAAAACCTAGTTGTAAGTGGGGAAACTATGGTGTATGACTACCTTCATTAGATGAAACTTGAATTGGTGGAAGGTTTCCAAATCTAAAATTAGTAGAGCCTTCAGATATCTTTGTCATATTTTTAGCTCTAGCCTCTTGTATTAATAAGAGAATGACAAAAGCAACGATGTGAATGATCCGTAGCAATAAAGCCTATAATAAAATGTGTTTAATTAAATAATTCTTTTGGAATTGGTATTTTCTTAATTTTATTCATGGGATCATCCTCATTGTTGAGGGAAAAATGGGATGAATAATGAATAAATGTAAGAAATTTTTCATTAAAATCCAGGCACGTTGCCTCTTCCCATTCAGATTATCATTAGAAAGAAAATTACAAATGCAAAATTGAAATGAATGTTCCCTTTATAACTCAATGAATCATTCTTACATTACAGAAACTTAGAATGATCCTTACTACTCTTCAACTCTTTGATCTTGAACGATGACACAATGTAATTTCCTCAACATATGAATGGGCATCATAGGCTAGTCTTATTGACTAAAAATCTTCATATGTTCTAGCTCAAACTTCATTGGGGTTTTAAAAACTCTTTTGTCAATGAATCTGATAAAAATTTGGAAAAATTCTGGGATGAAATATAAAAATATGCTATTTTGAAAATTTCTACCTTAAATTAAGCAGGGTTTCAGGAAAAAATGTTTTGAAAAATTTCAATCTTAAATCTAGTAGAGCTTCCGGAAAAAAATGTTTGGAAAATATTTACCTTAAATCCACCAGAGTTTTGGGGAAAAAATGCTTGGAAAATCTCTTGCTTAAATCTGTAAGACTTTCGGTTAAAAATTGGAGTTTACGAGAATCTTGAGCTAAGACACACAGGACTTTTGAATATGGATTAAGACTTGGATTTTAAAATGATGAATTTCTTCTATACAGTATGAAATGGTCTTTTTGAGGATTCGATCCCTTTAGATAACATTAGGTGGGCTTTAACCTATGAGGACAATAATGAGTTACCTCTTCTAAGGTGAAAAGAATGGGAACATACGAACATAGCTATCGGGATCGGGTCGGTGCACTGAGCCGTTGCCAAGGCACACGTCTCTTATCTTCATTGCAACTGGTGCATTTGAGGTCACCCATACGTAAAAACTTGTATTTTTATTTTGAAAGGGCCTTAATTGCAAAAAACAAGTAGAAGTCACCACTCAGCGCTTTCAAAATGGGTGTGTTAAGAAACCCGAGTTTTTATATTTAAAAATTTTCTTATCTTATGATTTCTTGAATACATGATAAAAGGCACATTTACAATAACTCTCAATTAGTCTATGCAATCAAAGATAATGAGTTTGGAGGTTCTATTACGATCGAAAACTAATTATGCCTAGATTACCTAAGGATATCCAGTATCCCTTTCCTCGTTTACAATCATAATCTCATTAACAGCTTCTAGAAATTGCATCTATAAAATACCCCCAAGTGAAAGGGTGTGCAACGTAGTTTTAACTCAATGAGAATAAGGTCGAATCCACAAGGAACCTATTGTTTTAATTTCTAAGTTTCCAGAGATGAAAGAAATTCACTACCTAGTTCAAAAGTAGCAATTTCAAAAGTTTGAAGGCTTTGGATTAATTTCAAATTATAATAATTGCAAATTTCTTAGTTAAACTTAATCTAACCAAAATAATGAAATTCAAAATTTAAAGTAATGAATAACTAAAATTAAAAAATATAATTCAATTAATGGATAGACGTCTTGATTCAACTCTCAATTCTGGGTGGATCGATTATTTCACAATGTGATGTGCTTTTAATACACAATCTAAGTTTCATGTAAAGGAAAAATAGCTTGGAAAGATATTTTCATGAAAGCATATAAATTCTCCCTAACTCAGTTTTATACACACATTTAGGATTATAAAACTGGAAGATATTCTTTTGATTATATTGGGGTTTAGATTTTAATACATTCACCTCAAAAATATAGAAGAAATTGTAAGGTTCAAAAATTCTTATCAGGGATTACAGAGAATATGATCAAGGGTTTTTGTTTTTGAATAGTTAAAAAATAAATAAAATTAAATCTAAAAAGTGTAGATTAACACGTGTACATTTTCATGCAGTACGCGTAGATCTACCCACATCACAAAGTTTATAATCATTCACCCTTCCTTGATTCTTTGAATCAAGAACTAGGGTTTTAGCCTAACATGGAATTAAAATCGACACAAGTAATGAAAATAAAAACAAGATATCAAATTGTATTCATTTCCTTAAAATAAAGATTCAAATGCCATACTTTGAAACAATGCGTAAAGTAATCAAAGTTGACAACGCTCTAATAAGAACTCCAAGAAAATAAATGAACATCCCTTAAAACAATGAAACAAAGCAAAAGAAACAAAACAAAACTCTCTAAAAGACTCTTAACGATGGCTAGACTCCCAAAACATTATATTTATAGTGCCCTTCACAAAACTCTTAAAATTACAAAAACGATGCCTTAAAGTACCCAATGGTCTGGACCACCCGTGGCTACGGTCCGGACCACGCTGTGTTGATTTCTTCAATTTGTGGTGCAGTGGTCCGAACCGGCTGGGAGATGGTTCGGATTGTCCATACTTCGACTTCCTACTTTGTTTTTCTCTCCTTATTGTTGCTCTAGTCTAAATTGAGGCTCTTTGTGTGGACACTGAGGGTTCGTTGTTGTTATTTTCATCATCTTCATCACTACTAATCACAATTATTTCCTCTTCTTTCCTACATTGAAGAGAATAAAATAAATAAGTGATAAAGATCAACAAAACTTGTAAATTTATTAAACAATGCATGCTTCTAATGCTAAATTATGGAGTTTATAATTACACTTTCCAAGTGTAATCACACTTCCCAACTTGAATATTTCTAGTCCCTAGCAATGACTTTATTCAAATGAATGCAAACTACTACCAATTTCTCTTTTCGTTGGAAACATGGCTTCACTTAGCTACGTGTAGCAAGCCTTTTATACCCCCAGGTTACCCCTAATGGACAAGTGAAGTCCCGTGAGGTTTTGCAGTGAATCTACCCACAAAATTCTTAAACTAATTCAATGTGTGGTAATCATAATTCCAAAAACTTCAAATTCAAATTCAAAATGAAACAAATAGCTAAACTTCAAAATCTTGCATAAATTGTTTTCAAATGTACTTCAAACTCACCTAACTTTTCAACCATTTAATCTCAAGTGTGTCAAACACTATCATTCAATCAACATAGTTAACAAATATACTTAAATCATGGTTTTGACTTCAACTCTCACCAAGATGTTCACTCTCAAATGAAATCACTCAAAAGGGTTGCTCTTGTGGTTCATACATGGATGCAATATCAAATAGGTGCATTGAACCCAAATCAAAAAGTGACATGAAAGAATTAAAACAGTGAGTGTAGCATAGCTTCATGAAGGAATGTATTAATGCGTAAACAAGAAAATTACTATCAATCACATGAAATAGATCAATGATTTTATAAGTGACCTTCATCTAGAGTCCATTAGGTCTTTACTAGGTTGTAGCTTGGCCATGGGGTATTGGTTAGACAAACAAAGGATGGAAAAAATCAAAGTGCATGCCTAGGGATTATAATAATGCCAGAAAATACTCCCCAGCTTTTCTTCTTTCAAGTATTTGAGTGCCAAACACTAAAACTTTATTGTCATCATTCATTTTTTTTTTCCCATTCATGGGACTGATAATAATGAATACATGAATAGCTATATCCCACTTTTTTTTTACCAGCTCACCCCTTATACACCTTATTACCAAATTTGTATAAGTATCCCAAGACATACAAGGGTTGGTTTACCTATGTATCTAAGGCTTAAGGTTTATAATTTTGGCTAAAACAAGAAATTTTACATAATATAAGATTTATAAAGGCTCCAAAGTGGCTCCAAGGGTAATGTAATCAAAGAAAAGTTATAGGCTCCCAAATATAAGAAACATGGCCTACCATGACTTTCTAGGTTCATAACACTTTGTTAATAGCAATGATCCATGCTTGCAAATTAAAATTGTGTTGTGCATTCAATACCAAAGCAAAGTAATGTAATGAAGCTATTCAAGAAAGGTGAGATAGAAGAAATAATATAGATCATTAGTTATAAAACACTCAAAAATAAAGATCAGGCTCAAAAGTTCACAAGATAAAGGGTATTAAGTCTCCACCTCCATCTTGGCATACTTGAATAACTACATCTCATGAATTCTAATCCTTACATGCTTTTAATTCAATGGTTTTAAGTGGTCAGTCTTTAATACATAAGAAAAAAATTTATACTTAATTTAAAATTTAGTTCCCGATTTCAAAATTGAACATCAAACCATCTGTTAATTTCATGACTACTACCACCATTGAATTAGCAAGTGGCCCATTCATTAGCCATCCATAGTATGTAAGGGAAGTCTACATAATATTAACCATCCCTCCCCAACTTAAAAGACACATTGTCCTCAATGTGTGTGTTGTGCATGAACAGGAGCGAAGGAAAAACGTAATGGCATAAAATGAATGCAAACACTACCCCTAACTTAAAATGTAAGTGACTAATGATGTCAAAGAAAATAAATAATTAAAAGAAAGAAAACAAAAAGAAATTAACTAGAAAAGAACAGAAGGTAAGGGAAAAGAAATACGTCATGTCAGCATTAAATGAACCTAAAACAGCATTAATTGAACGAATAGCCTTCGTAGATAAAGGAAAATCTTACGGGGTAGTTCACCATAATCAGATTCAATGTCAGTACTTTCCTCTGTCTTACTACCCAAATCAAAACTATCTTCTAAGGGGGGCAGATCATCATCATCCGAGTGTGGTGAATTATCAGATAAGATGATAGTGTCAGTGTCAGTGTCAGTGTCATAATTAGGTGCATCAGATCATTCAATGGATATATCTACCTCAGCCCACTCCATGCACACCAAAATTTTTAAATGAATCTAGTCCCACCATTCCCCCAGAAGAAACTGATCAGGGGTTATATGAATTAAAGGAGGGACAATAATAGTAAGAAGTAAAGAATTACTCTCCTCGAAGCACTCATCAGGCCCCTTCTCAATGGGACACTCTGAGCTCACTAACGTGTCATTCCCACTAAAATTATCAATATAAATATCAAATTCATTTTCCTCATCTAATGGGTCAGAATGGTTAGACATGATGAACTTGTCTTAGCACAAAATAAATAAAGAGTGGAATAAGAATATTACCATAAAGCTACCAATCATTAGATAAAAAGCAAAGTGAAAAAGAAAATAAAAGGAATCATAAGATAAAATAGAAAAAGGAAATAAAGATTAAGAAAACATGTAAGAATAGGCTATGAACGTAATATAATACAATTAATCAGCATAATCATAACTTAAACCACAAGTATAAGATAAAGGTTACAACTAAGTGACAGAGTTTTAGGAGTACAAAGTCGAGCATTAAGTCCAAACCCTAAACTCACAAATATTATCAACATTTCAAAAAAGACAAAAGAAATAAAGCAAAACATCGATATGGTGGTGGTTGAGAGGTGGTCGAAGATGATCCAAGATGCTTTGCAAGAGGTGACCCTGAGTTTGCTGGGACTGCCGAATTTGAAGTAAAAGTTGGTGGTCTTCCTCTTGATTGATCACCATTTGACTCGTCCTCTCCACTAAGGCTCCTCTTAGGAAGCTAGTTGACCGCCTCACAAATGTGCAGTTAAAAACAACCCCCAAGTATAAGGGCGTGCAGTGTAGTTTTATCTGGTGAGTCCAGGATCGTATCCATAGGAAACTATGAGAATGAGCATTAGGGTTTCTAAGTTCTTCTAACCTACTGTTCTCTTTTAAAACAAGAAAAATAAATAGGTTTGAGTTTTGGAAAGGTTGGTTTCTTTTAACTAACTAATAAACAAATAAACTAAATTGTAATAATTAAATTAAACAAAAAAAACGAAAGCAATAAAACCAAGCATTCAAGATAATTAAAGATCTTGATCCAACCTACAACTCTGGGTGAACACCTTATTTTCATATTAGATGTGATTTTTATCTCAGTTTACAGCTCACGTTTAGGAAAAGTAAACCGGAAGATTTTATCGTGAAAGCATTAATTCCAAAGCACAGTTTTAAAATCACGTTTAGGATAAATAAAACCGGGAAGATGTTATCTTGAAAATATTCTTTGGTCCAGATTTCTTTTCTTTGATTTCAAAATGTAAAGAAAGTTTTAATCACGTAACGTCATCAGGGATTCCAATGAAATATGATCGAGGTTACATGTTTTCAAATGTTTTGAAAACCAAAGGAAGAAGAAAACCAGAAAATAAATCTAGATTCGTATCTTATATTTTTGAAGTATTAAGAAATTTCTAATCTTGTGTAGTTATCAATGATTTCAAGGAAATAAGATCAACTACACAAGTTTTCGAAGGTTTTTAAAATATTCGAAGACAGATCTAGAATAATAAGAACCTTAGCATACAAGATCTACATTGCATGCTTGGATTCGTTCATATCTAATATTCAAATAAAGATCCACCCATCATTGATGGGTTGAATCAAGTATAAATCTACGCTAACATTTTGTAAGAATTCATAAATATAAATCAATAAAAAAAAGCAAGACAATATGGAGATGAAACAAAAGAAAAGAGATCTGAACTTCTATAAAAATAAGAAAGAAAATAATACCATACTTCAAAGAATTGTAAGAGCGAGGAACAATAACTAAAGCTGAAACAATCGCACCTATTGTTGCGTAAACTCATAAAAATATCTTCAAAAATAAATGAAAAGAAATTTCTAAACCCTAAAAACTACTCTAGGATGGTTAGGAGAGCCCCCTTTTTAACAGCTGCTCGATTGGTATTTAAAGCCCATGCATAAAATCCTAAAAATAACTAAAAACGTGAACTTCGGATGCCCAAGTGTCCGGACACCCAGATGGGGTGTCCGGACGGCAGTAGCTCAAAGTATGGGTTTTTGTCTTCTTGGTCCTGAGGGTGTCCGGACACCTCTGCACTAGCTTTCCCGACTTCTGCTACGATTTTGACCATGAATACGACCATTCAGGCTTCGGCTAAAACATGAAAGTTGTAGCTCTTTAAGTATTCTTTCCAATCCAAAAAGAATCAAGTCAATCAGAGTTTTGAGTGAAAAGTTATAGCCAGAACACTGTCAGCGTGTCGTGCTGCACACTTTCCGTGGTTTGCACATTTAAGCTCCAAACTTGCTTTTCTCCTTCCATGCCCTCCATGGAAGTGTTCTCTGTGTTTTATTCTTCATCTTTGACACTCCCAATTGCATTTATTGAACCCTTTTTCCTACAATTAAGAAAAAGAAATCATATTAATGTAAAACGTAACAAAATGCATGAATAAAGAAGAAAATGCATAACTTTATGTTAAAATAAAGGTCTTGCAATTACACTTTTCTAGTGTAATCACTAGTTCAGCATTGGAGATCTCACATTCCATCTCATCGTCAGGTTGAGCTTAAGACCCACTTCTTTCTTCATTGGCCTTTGTTCTTCTCTTTTTAATTCTGACTGTTTGACCCCTAGACTTAGAATATGGAATGATGTTGAACGGGTTCAACCCTAAAGCCAAAGGCATGTCATTTGTAATCTAGCCACCCTTTTTTATGAAAATTTTAATAAGAGCACCACTAAAGGGTAATACTATAAGGGCTCCAGGATGCTCATAGGTATATACAACATGGTGCTAAAAGTATAAGGGGAGATCAATTGTCAAGCCTGTTCCAATGGCATAAATCAACCAGGCTCGAAGAGGGGTACAGCCGGCATGTCTATTTTATGGGAGGAGGTTGGTGCAGGAGAACATGTGTAACACCCAGTATTTGTCATTCAAGGCAGAGCTTAGCAGTCTGTCCTTGACCCTCTAATAATATTTCTTGAGAAATAATGGATAGTTGTGGTGTACCCTCAGCTAGATAAGAAAATTTTGGGTTTTCAATACGAGGGAGTTGGAAAACTTGTGAGAAATCATTTGGTGTGAGCACAATCTCAACTTCCTGAACCCAACTAGCTATTCTTTTTTTATTTCTCCTCCTAATTGTGGAATTTTCTTTTACATTAGCGAAAAATTCTCGAACGGTATCCACCACACAACTACAGTGAAACCATGCCACACCTAAACATTCTCTGCCCTCGAAATTTTGGTGTAACATGAAATCCTCACCTTTAAATCAATCGATTTATCAAAATTGCTCAATTACCACCTATTTGTAAACCCAAATATTACCATACAGGGTTTCGACTTATTTTTACCAAAAAGGGTTATGATCAAAAGAAGTGGAGTCAATTTGTCGGTGGGCAATTTTCTTAATACGTGGTGGCATGGTTGCTACATCAAAAAGAGACAATATTGATAGCAAAGCAATTAAGAATCAATCGCTATGTTCACACAAATTTAGTGGCCCACTAGGAGTAAAATGAGCTAAAGCACTTGAAAGAATTAAGCTAAATCAGCTCTTAGGGACCACACATTCAGGTTTATAATTGCGAAAGTTACTTACTTATGTTGGAAGATAGTAAGCTAAAAAGAGACAGAGAGACCCAAAATGCCCCCTTCAGCCGCGGATTGTGCTCCTTGAGAAATTAACCACTTCAATGGAAGTAAATTGAATAAGAAAGAAGATTAAGAGTAAAATGGAAACAAGAAAGAAAAAGAAATCACCATAGTTAGGGCTTGAAGAAAGTGGAGCCTGAAAACTTACTAACGATGGTGAAGATTGAAGAGAAAATCAAGCAATCCGTTAGAGAAATGGAGTGACCCACGCCTTGGAAAGTGACCGGATTGAAGGAGAAGAAGTGTAGAGAGAAGGAGAGCTATGGAGAGTGACGTAGAGAAAGAGAGAGAGAGAGTCAGCCAAAATAGAGGTATTTTCAGTTTTAGAAATAAAACTGGGAACAAAACCAAAAGAGAAAATAAAATAAAACAATTCAAAAGAAGCTATAAACTATTCTAATGAATTAGTATACAACTAATGTACACTTTAATTTGAGCTATTCATATGATGGGGGATCCAAAAGATCCCATGTCTCTACCAATCCTATAAAGTTTTCTAAATAAGGTTTTAACCGGTGCCCATTTACTTTAAAGTGGTTCTTATTCTTTGGAGTTTCTATGTCAATAGCATCGTGTTCAGAAACAATTTTAACAATGAATGGGCATGTCCACTTAGATTGCAACTTGCTAGGAAAAAGGTGAAGTCGTGAGCGATAAAGGAGCACCTTTTGGCCCTCATGAAATGAACGACGAGCGATGTGCTGGTCATGAAGCCTCTTCATTTTTTCTTTGGAAATTTGGGCATTTTCATAGGTATCATTCCGTAATTCATCCATTTCTACAATCTGAAGTTTACGATGCAGTCCAACCTCATCAATATTAACGTTGAATTGTTTAATGGCCCAATAGGCTTTGTGTTCTAATTCAACGGGCATATGACATGGCTTTCCGTAAACCAACCGATATGGAGATATCCCTAGAGTTTTTTATAAGCAGTGCGATAAGCCCATAGGGAGTGAATCAGTTGTAATGACTAATCCTTATAGTTTAGGTTAACTATTTTTTCTAGAATTTGTTTAATTTCTCTATTAGCTAGTTCTACTTGGCCACTTGTTTGTGGATGATATGACATGCCAACTTTGTGAACTACACCATATTTACTTAATAATGTACCTACTGGCTGATTACAGAAGTGTTTTCCTCCATCGCTTATAATTGCTCATGGCATTCCGAAGCATAAGAATACATTCTTATGGAGGAATTTTAGCACGAGCTTATGATCATTCGTTCTGGTGGCAATTGCTTCAACCCATTTAGAAACATAGTCCATTCCTACTAAAATGTATTCAAAACCAAAGGACAAAAGAAAAGGACCTATGAAGTCTATTCCCTAACAATCAAATACTTCCAAAACTAGACTAGGGGAAAGAAACATCATGTTTCTCCAGGTTAGACTACCTAAACGCTAACATCTGACACATGTGGTACAGAATTGATGAACATCTTTAACTAAAGTGGGCCAATAAATTCCACATTGTAAAATTTTGGAAGCTTTTTTGTTTGTGGAAAAATGGCCACCACAAACTTAGGAGTGGCAGAATTCTATTATGCCCTGGACTTCCCAATCAGGCACAAAATGCCGAATTACTTGGTCTAGGCAATATTTAAATAAATAAGGATCATCCTAGAAGAACACTCGGACATTTCACAAAAATTTCCATCTATCCTTAGGGTTCCATTCATCTAGGATCTTTCCAGTCACTAAACACTTGGCAATATCAGCATACCACGGAGGTGTGGATGCCGTTATTGCAGCTATATTGAATAATTGTTCATCTGGGAAGCTATCATTTATTTGAATTTCATCTTTTGAATAAGCTACCATCGGTAAACGTGACAAGTGATTGGCTACCACATTTTTTACTCCCTTTTTATCTCTAATTTCAAGGTCACACTCTTATAATAATAGCATCTAGCGTATTAACCTTACTTTTGCCTCTAGTTTGGTCAACAGGTACTGTAATACAGAGTGATCAGTATACACTATAACTATTGTACCAATGAGATAGGAGTGAAATTTTTCAAGGGTAAAGACAACTACTAGCATTTCTTTTTCAATTGTCGCATAGTTTCATTGAGCATCAGTTAAAGTTCTACTGGCATAATAAATGACGTGTTCTTTTTTGTCTTTTCTTTGCCTTAATACAGTACTAATAGCATAGTCACTTGGATCGCTATAAGTTTGAAAGTGTTAGGGATAAAATTGTAAAGTTGGCAAATCCATAGTCAAAACAGAGTTCTGTAATGTTTAGACTTAGTATAGGCTAAGACACTAT